>JAVRBK010000152.1:0-26871 GCA_036250285.1 Pyrocoelia pectoralis | reverse complement strand
TTTTAAAAGACTAATAGCTGTAAACCACGAATTACGAACATTCATACATAATTTAGGCGACCAAGATGACGAACCCTTAAATCCTCGAGACGCATTTTACGGTGGTCGCACTAATGCCAGCAAACTCTACCATAAGTGTGACGGCATTAGTGAGAAAATTATGTATTACGACGTGTGTTCGTTATATCCTTATGTAAATAAATATTGTAAATATCCTATAGGTCATCCAAAAATTCGTAGGGCTAGAATGTAAGAACATTTCATTAGATACGGTGGAGGGTTTAATTAAATGCCGAGTACTACCGCCCTCTGACTTGTATCACCCTGTTTTACCCCTGAAAATGCATGGTAAGTTAATGTTTTTGTTATGTAGGACCTGTGGCATAGAGCTAAATGAAGGGGAATGCAGTCATAGTGAAGCCGAGCGCAGTTTCGTCGGAACGTTTGTAGCTGACGAGCTGCGTAAAGCTATCGCTAACAATTATAAAGTTTTGGACGTTTTCGAAATTTGGGATTACGAGGTAACTGTGTACGATAAAGCCACGAAACAGGGTGGGCTGTTTAGCGGGTACATCGATAGTTTCCTTAAACTGAAACAGGAATGTTCGGGGTGGCCAAGTCATTGCACTACAGATGCCGAAAGAAGAAATACATAGAAGATTATTACGAAAAAGAGGGGATCCTATTGGATGAAAATAACATCAAGAAAAACCCCGGTTTACGGTACTTGGCCAAACTCATGCTTAATTCGTTTTGGGGCAAGTTTGGGCAACGCGAAAATTTAGCCCAGACCAGCATTGTATCTGAGCCAAAGGACCTTTTCAAATTATTTACGGATCCTTTGGTTCAGGTACAAACCATTAACCCTATTAATGACGATGTGGTACTTGTAAGTTGGGACAGACCTGAGGGTGAGGGTGAGAACCTAAAAACTATTAATGTGTCCATAGCCGCGTACACGACAGCTCATGCACGTTTGGAGCTATATAGTTACTTGGAAAAATTAGGCCGGCGTGTTCTGTATTACGATACAGATAGTGTTTTTTGTTGCGAAACCCGGCGACTGGAAGCCTCCTGTGGTGATTTCCTTGGTGAGATGACCGACGAACTGGAAGCATATGGTGAAGGAAGCTATATAGAAGAGTTTGTTAGTGCGGGGCCGAAAAACTACAGTTATAATGTGTTTTCCACCAGTGACAATGCCCTTAAATCAACATGTAAAGTGAAGGGTATTACCTTAAATTATAAAAACTCTCGTGTCATAAACTTTGAAACAATGAAAGATATGGTGCTTAGCAATAGTAAAGACTCTCTGTATGTTTATAACGATAGGAAAATAGTTAGAGATAAGAGTTATAATGTAATAAGTAGGCCTGAATCTAAACAATATAGGATAAGTTACTCTAAGCGGCGAAGGATCGAAAACTTTGATACTTTGCCGTTTGGATATAAAGAATAAATACAAAAATAAGATAATATATATTTTATAAATAAATACAAATAAAAAGTACTAGTATTATTTTACAATGTAGGAGACCCCGTTTCACTCAACAACAATTGTTCTAGATCAGGGTCTAGTTCCAGATTCGGGAACAGTGCGGTGAAGAGGTCCTCAGAATCTAGATTCGGCAGCGCAGAATCTAATTTCATCATCTCGGGACAGTCTATCGGAATCTTGTCGTCAGGATCCATGCTGGGGACTGTCGCGAGAACAGGCGGTGTCGCGGTAAGCATATTCGCGTGTGGTACGGGCGCCTCCGGAGGGTGTGCTGTGAGGGATTTTGTTTTCCCCTTACTTGTACCTTTCCCTTTGTCCATGCCAGGGGTAATGACTTTAATAGAATGGATCTTTATTTTTTGTAAGGGTACTATGGGTTGCTGCTGCTGTATCGCAATCTTGTCAGGATCCATGCTGGGGTCTGTCGCGAGAACAGGTGCTGTCGCAGGAGGAATATTAGTGTGCGTTGCGGCCGCCTCTGGAGGATGCGTCGTGAGGAGTTTTGCCAATATAGGAAACTCCATGCTCGGCGATGGATTGTAGTGGATCTTTACCCTTTTTTGTAAGGGTACTGCGGTCTGCGATGTCGAGCCTCTCTTCTTCTTCCTACGCATATGCCGTGATTTTGTTTGTTTGTTTGTTGTTGGCGCCTCGTGTTCATCATCGCTGATGAGAATAGTCTTTTCTTCTTCTCCATCATCATCACCAACAATCTGATTTTTAATTACCTTGTCGGTCACCAATTGTCGTCGTCCAGGTATCTTGCCGTCGCTGCTGCTGCTGCGGTTGTTGTTGCTGTTACCGCCGGTGCTGGCGAGCCCTCTGCTGCTGCTGCAGCTTCCGGTACCGATGACCCCCAATGACCGTTGCGGCATCTTATGGCTCCTGCTGGTGTCTTCGGAACCCCCACCCGACGGTTTTTTTTTTCCATGCACTTTAACCGTGCTTCTCTAGGGCTGCGCGACCTTGGATGTACTCGGCGTAATCGCGATCCAACTTCGATTTTATTAATTTCTCCAGTTCCCGCGTCTTCTTTAAAACTTCTAATCTAAACTCTACATCGATGTCCATTACTTTTGAGAAATGATCCATTTTCTGAATGCGGTAGTTTATTACTGTAAGATATAAGAGCCGCAAGACTGTATTTATATGAACCAAAAGTCATTATGAGAGCCATTATGAGTTTGGGATTTTTATCCAATAGTCGTTTAGGAAATTTCTAATTTGTAATACCGAATAGAAATTGCATTCCTTTCATCGGAAATCACCCTAAGATAATGGCCGTAATTAGAAATCGTATACACACGGTATGGTAAATTCCTCCAATAGTTGAAAGTCAATTACTAAGATTTTTGGAAATTTAATCTGCTAAAATTCCTTTTTACAACTGTAAGCCTTTGTTGTTTTTAAAAAAAATAGTGTAATGTACACAGATACCCAAAATGTTTTTTGCGCATCCTCAAAGCCAGGTCATCCAGAAGGACAAAATGGTATTCAGCATCCAGAAAAGGCGAAAAGGCATTCAGCATCCGGGAAAGGCAAAAAGGCATCTAAAAAGCCAAAAAGGCATTCAGCATCCGGGAAAGGCAGAAAGGCGTTAAGAAACCAGAAAAGTCAAAAGGGCATTAAGAAAAACCAAAAGGGCATCCAGCATCCAGAATCATCCCTAAAAATTACGTCAGCCCTAAGGATAAAAAACACGCCCCCACGTGAAACCAGAAAAGGGCATCCAGCATCAGCCCTAAGGATAAAAAACACGCACCCCACGTGAAACCAGAAAACCAAAAGGACATCATCCCTAAAGATAAAAAACACGCCCCCCACGTGAAACCAGAAAACCAAAAAGGACATCATCCCTAAAGATAAAAAACACGCCCCCCACGTGAAACCAGAAAACCAAAAGGACATCATCCCTAAAGCCCCACGTGGGCCTATTGTGGGGTTAGTGACGTCAAAATCCAAGATGGCGTCTAGCCAGAAAGGCATCCAGAAAAGCCATCCAGCATCCAGAAAAGCCATCCAGCATCCAGAAAAGCCATCCAGGAAATTCCCAAGGTCAACCCCCAAGGTCAAATCCCGAGGTCACCGCTTAAGAAAACAAAAGCCAAAAAGACATTCAGCATCCGGGAAAGGCAAAAAGGCATTAAGAAAACAGAAAAACCAAAAGGGCATCCAGAAAAGCCATCCAGCATCCAGAAAAGCCATCCAGCATCCAAAATCATCCCTAAAAATAAATTACGTCATCCAGAATCAACCCTAAGGATAAAAAACACGCCCCCCACGTGGGCCTATTGTGGGGTTAGTGACGTCAAAATCCAAGATGGCGGAAGGTGCCGGTGTTCTACTCATAAACTTCAGATATAGGTACCACCTGATTAGGTATTTAAACGCCGCTATTGTAAGAGTTTTTACAAGCGAACGATCAAATTTTAGGATTATCTCTATAGTTACTGTGTACTTTGGAATTAATAAAAGGCAAAATTTTCCCAAAGCGAAAGTACTTAAATAGATGATGGAATATTATCAGTGCACGAAAGGATTAGACCACCACGCCACACAATTCACCTATCGAAAATCCATTATGCAAACGAATGTACTACTTAATAAGTACTACAAAAGCTTACTTAATTCAGTTTCTAATAACGACAATTAATCGTTTTATACATGTTAAAATAGGAAATGACGCAAGGGCATAAATGTATCATATTCAAAGAGATTTGTTAATTCAAGGTGTTTTCTTTACTTCTCTAAGGGCCTAATAGTGAAGTTTTAAGGAAATATTGCTAATTTATGCTAATTATTTCCTAATTACTTTTTCTCGATTTAAAACTTTATTGACTGTCTTTCATTTCTAGTACCTAATCTATATGTGTGAAACAGTCCTCGCACGCGAACAAAAAAATCAAAAATTCTTCAAAAAAGTAGTAATAAACTCCGTTACTTCTGGTACCTATACAAGTGAAAAGACAAATAAAAGGAACAAGTACACCATTAATATAATTGGTTTTGAACGAGTTACAATTATAATTTAAATTCTTGTAAATAACAGCTTAAAAATAGGTTAAGTTTACACTTTAGGATCTAATCATAAAGGACCAGTTTTACAGCATTCAATTTGTGCAAAGTTTGAACATAAAACTGAACCAGACACATTTCTTCAGTATTATTTTTTCTTTGGCGTAAAACGGATAGAATGTTTTTGAAATTTCTACTATAATAATCCCTACTTATATTATTTATCGTATATTCTTACATTTCCCACATGAATGTATTATGGCTTCTTTCATTAGGTATAATTTTCGGTAACGATACTCAAAGTTTCTGTTGTATTAGGAAAACTAAGAAAGAAAGATTCAGACATGTTAAATGAAGTTATTTTATTATTTAGTATTATTAATTAAACGATTTTAGTTGCATTGTGTAAAAGCTTATTCTTTTATTAAATTAATACGTCAGCAATTTCAAGATTTTTGAGAAAGTGGAAATTTTTATTGGTCTAAATACTTGCTTTTGAGTTTCATAGAATTCTCAGGTCTTACAAATTAAGCTACATACATCATACATCAGATGTATTTCAATTGATTTCTGCACCTATAGGTACTTGTATTCAAATCCACAATCCGACTATTTACAATAAATATCAGAACTAGTTTTTTGCTCAAGCGACAGCAACCTCATGATACGACCCCTATGATCTCTGTAGATCTGCCCGGTGTGACGATATACAGAATTTCAGTAGATAGCGCACAATCCAAAATTATAAAAATTTTGGTACCTACCGCTGTGAAGAAAATCGGTTCATTAATGAATCACGGATATAAAGACGAAAATAAGAATTTATAGTATATGTAGGATAATTGTCACTTCTACACTATACTTTTGATTATATCGTTGAGTGTTTTTCAATGATTACCTATATTTAAAAATTGTAGCTATTATAACCGTATTTGAAAGTTAATGCAAACTTTTGGTTTTATTACGAATTTCACAGGAAATGTGAAAATCTTAACATTAATGGACTCAGAGTTTAACTACAAAAGTACAAACTAAACATCGTGCATTAGAAAAGTTCTACAACAGAAATGGAATCTGCCGCCAATCTCCTCGCCCCAACTCTCTCTTGATGCGTTTCAAAGAAACTTCACGCTGTAATACTTACCATCTGCGTTAAACTACGTGATCTAGCAGCTTCCATTTTGTTAAAAAAAAAGGCCTCATATAAAAGCGAAAGAACTATATTTAATGACATTGAAATCTGTATTATTACTGTCCACAGAAAACGAAGTAAAATAACACACTCCCAACCGTGGATAAACATAGCTTTTACCTTATTTTGTAAATTACTCTCTAGCATCACCCTTACTAACCGCAAAAGGTTCACTTAATTTTTCTGCTTTACAATTAACAATAACAACGTCTTCTTGTGGACGATCTTTATTACCAGTTTTGGTTGCTTCAATTTTCGAACTACCGACATTCCTCCATAACCTTACCAAATACCACATGTTTTCCATTTAAAAAAGAAGTTTTGACCGTCGTGATAAAGAACTGTGATCCATTTTTGTCTTTACCGGCATTGGCCATTGATACCCATCCTGCTCATAATGGTTTATCTTAAAATTTTCATCGGCAAACCTTTTTCCATAACTGGTTCGCCCTTAACATTGTGTAGGTTAATATAAGAGAAAAATCACTTGGAACGGAATAATTACCTCCCTGGACCATAAAGTTTTTAATTACGCGATGGAACTTGCTTCCTATATAACCTTCCCCTTTTGATCTTTCACATAATTGGAAAAAAATTGTTCGATGTTAGTGGAACTATTTCACCAAATAGCCCAATATCAATTGTGCCCGCGTTTACGCCCCCGATTTCAATATCCAACGTAACCTGCAGTATAGAAATGTGGATATAGTTATAGTGTACGATTTGGTTTATGCTCACCTGGATGTCACGTTTAGATCATCGCTTGCTGAAGATGGAGATGAGTGACACAATGCAATTAATAAACATACGGTGCATATGGCAAAATATCTTTTAACATACATGCTGTCTTCGAGAGATTTGGAAAGTGACTGAATCCTACACTAATATGTACTTGTTATAAATGACAAAGGAGGAGAGATCATCGTCTACTGCATTGTTCAGTATAAAAAACAGTTATACAATTTATGATGTATATTATAAGGCATTACAAATTATGCGAAGTTATTGTGGGCAAAAAAATTCTTTTTATAATATGGGAATGAAATTTACGAAAAAATAATGTACTAAAACGCGTGAAAATGTCATATTCATCATCTAAATATCATAATGGATTGTAGCAGAATGTGCTGCAAATAATCGTTAGAAGAAATTGATTAGTGGTTAGTAGAAGAGACTTAATATATGGATGGATACCTTCTTTACATAAGGTATCTGTATTTGTAGTTCATTTTTATGATTACTGCAATGAAATGGTGAGATGGGAACAAACGCTTCATCCAAAGTCTGGGAAGATCGATGATTACGTTCCTATAATTTATGAGGGAATAGTTAAACACCAGTGCCACGACGCTTTTTAGGATTCATAGCTGTTACTTTAGTCGAGAATATAGAAATTAAAAATCTGTGGAATGAACAAAAGTTAGGTTACAGGATCCAAAGGTTTCGCAAAATTTAAGTGATAATTTTTACTGAAAAAATACGAAAGATTTTTAAATCCATAAAGCTATCGCAGAAAGTTGTCTGTACTCTTGGCTGGACTTCTTTTCTCAGACTCTTTCAGGTCTTTTTTCCCCCAAGTTCTCTCGCTTCGTATATTTATTGTCAATCTTCCCTAGCTACCCCAACCATCTGAGTTGATATTGATAGCTTTTGGTCAACCCTTCTTTTCCGTAATATCTCCCACATATCGGTTCCCTTTCTTTATCAAAGACTTTCTTCAAAACCCAGATGAACTTCACATCGATTTCATCATAATGTAAACAGCATCAGTTGTTTTAAATGAATTTTTCTAAAACCACATTGAGTATGTTTACGTCGTCTTTGATCGGTTATCTTAATCTAGTTTCCACGGTCAGAGAAATTGGGAACGATTACTTCATGTGATGGTTAGGGTTAGGAATGTAGTTAGGCAAAAAGCAACGGCAAGAAGGACATTGACAAATGAACGATAACAATATAATGGGAAGAATTTTACATCTTTGTATGATATACCTATAATACGATAGTGACAAACACCTAATTTAAGCATTAAGATATACACAAATTGAAATGAAAAATGATGTCTAGAAAACAACAGCCCCCTATTGATATATTTTCTATTTAATAACGAAATGTGGTCGATAATTAAAACGTATCAATGATACGGAGCGCAGAAATTGGAAGCGATCATTACTTATTACGAATGGGCGTTTCTAAAAAGAAAATGGGAAAGAAATGAGTAAAAATAATTATAGGAAATGAGTAGAAGACCGGCACTTGCGCTTTCTCTTTTGACCTTGGGTATTTCCAAGGCCACGTGAACGGGGTTATTCCAAGGTCACGTTGACGACCTTGGGTGTTGACCTTGAGCGTTGGTTCTGCACCTTGCTCAGATTTGGTTTTGAGCTTCGCTAAACATATTTGGTTCTGAACTTTGCTATATTTGGTTCTGAACTTTGCTAGATTTGGTTCTGAACTTTGCACAAGGGCCACGTAGAGGGCACTGTTTTGACCTTGAAATTTGTTGTTCCTTCCTTCCGCCATCTTGGATTTTGACGTCACTAACCCCACTATAGGCCCACGTGGGGGGCGTGTTTTTTATCCTTAGGGCTGATTCTGGATGACGTAATTTATCTTTAGGGATGATTCTGGATGCTGGATGCTGGATACCCTTTTGTTTTTTCTTAATGCCCTTTTGGTTTTTCTTAATGCCTTTTTGACTTTTCGGGTTTCTTAACGCCTTTTTGCCTTTCCCGGATGCTGAATGCTTTTTTGGCTTTGGTTTCTTAATACCCTTTTGGCTTTCTGTTTTCTTAATGTCCTTTGCTTTTTCTGTTTTCTTAATGCCTTTTGGTCTTCCAGGTTCCTGACCTTTTTGCCTTTTCGGGTTTCTTAACGCCTTTTTGCCTTTCCCGGATGCTGAATGCCTTTTTGGCTTTTGGTTTCTTAATACCCTTTTGGCTTTCTGGTTTCTTAATGTCCTTTTGCTTTTTCTGTTTTCTTAATGCCTTTTTGGCCTTCCAGGTTCCTAACCTTTTTGCCTTTTCGGGTTTCTTAACGCCTTTTTACCTTTCCCGGATGCTGAATGCCTTTTGACTTTTGGTTCCTTAATACCTTTTGGCTTTTCGGGTTTCTGAATATGTGTTTCACTTTTTTAATTCTTTACGTTGTTGCATACTCCCTTTTTTCTGAAAATGTTGTGAGAAAACAATTTTTTAAAGTGTCTTTATCAGCCATTTTTTGTAAACAATGTTCGGTGCGCACAACATAATTTACGTTGCGCACAACATAATTTACGGTGCGCACAACAATATTTTCGGTGAGCCCTACCATCCTATGGGCGCACAACACCAATTACGGTGCGCACGACAACCTTTTCGGTGCGCACAACACCATTTACGGTGCGCAATACCAAATTTTCGGTGCGCACGATTAGTCATTTTACTTTTGGTGGGAATTTTGATTTTTGCAGTCACTTTGGTTTTGTCGGTCATATTTAATGGCCAAGCAAGCTGCATACGTGGACTTTGGAAAGAAATACAGGATTTAAACTATAAACAAAACTAAATCATATGTTTGAAGCATGTTAGGTACATTTTGCCTTTTTGGCTTTATGAATGCCCTTTCGGCTTTTTCGGATAACTTCCATAATGACTTTTGGCTTTCCTGGATGACTCCGACTCTGACTCTTCCTCAAACCCAAAAAGGTACTACACGATTTATTTATTTAATCTAATCTATAATCGAGTAACGGATTACGTCATCCAGGAAAGCCAAAAAGTCATTATGGAAGTTATCCGAAAAAGCCGAAAGGGCATTCATAAAGCCAAAAGGCAAAATGTACCTAACATGCTTCAAACATATGATTTAGTTTTGTTTATAGTTTAAATCCTGTATTTCTTTCCAAAGTCCACGTATGCAGCTTGCTTGGCCATTAAATATGGCCGACAAAACCAAAGTGACTGCAAAAATCAAAATTCCCACCAAAAGTAAAATGACTAATCGTGCGCACCGAAAATTTGGTATTGCGCACCGTAAATGGTGTTGTGCGCAACGTAAATTATGTTGTGCGCACCGAACATTGTTTACAAAAAATGGCTGATAAAGACACTTTAAAAAATTGTTTTCTCACAACATTTTCAGAAAAAAGGGAGTATGCAACAACGTAAAGAATTAAAAAAGTGAAACACATATTCAGAAACCCGAAAAGCCAAAAGGGTATTAAGGAACCAAAAGTCAAAAAGGCATTCAGCATCCGGGAAAGGTAAAAAGGCGTTAAGAAACCCGAAAAGGCAAAAAGGTTAGGAACCTGGAAGGCCAAAAAGGCATTAAGAAAACAGAAAAAGCAAAAGGACATTAAGAAACCAGAAAGCCAAAAGGGTATTAAGAACCAAAAGCCAAAAAGGCATTCAGCATCCGGGAAAGGCAAAAAGGCGTTAAGAAACCGAAAAGGCAAAAAGGTCAGGAACCTGGAAGACCAAAAAGGCATTAAGAAACAGAAAAAGCAAAAGGACATTAAGAAAACAGAAAGCCAAAGGGTATTAAGAAACCAAAAGCCAAAAAAGCATTCAGCATCCGGGAAAGGCAAAAAGGCGTTAAGAACCCGAAAAG
Organism: Pyrocoelia pectoralis; assembly: GCA_036250285.1. Lineage (NCBI taxonomy): Eukaryota > Metazoa > Arthropoda > Insecta > Coleoptera > Lampyridae > Pyrocoelia > Pyrocoelia pectoralis. Next base: position 16,576 of record JAVRBK010000152.1, on the reverse strand, counting down.
TCAAAAAGGCATTAAGAAAAACCAAAAGGGCATTAAGAAAAAACAAAAGGGTATCCAGCATCCAGCATCCAGAATCATCCCTAAAGATAAATTACGTCATCCAGAATCAGCCCTAAGGATAAAAAACACGCCCCCCACGTGGGCCTATAGTGGGGTTAGTGACGTCAAAATCCAAGATGGCGGAAGGAAGGAACAACAAATTTCAAGGTCAAAACAGTGCCCTCTACGTGGCCCTTGTGCAAAGTTCAGAACCAAATCTAGCAAAGTTCAGACCAAATATAGCAAAGTTCAGAACCAAATATGTTTAGCGAAGCTCAAAACCAAATCTGAGCAAGGTGCAGAACCAACGCTCAAGGTCAACACCCAAGGTCGTCAACGTGACCTTGGAAATAACCCCGTTCACGTGGCCTTGGAAATACCCAAGGTCAAAAAGAGAAAGCGCAAGTGCCGGTCTTCTACTGAAATGGAAAGATAAAGGTTTACAAATTAAAGGATCCTGAACACAGGTTAGAATATCATAAGAAACTTGAAAACATGGAAGCAAAGGAGAAGCAAGATCTGGACATGGAAGAAAAATGGCAAAACGCCCAAATAGAAACATGTTGAAAGATATAAAGATCGCCATAATGAATGGTTGGGAATAACTCCTGAAAGAGGGAGGACCTGAATGAAGTTTGTAACTAAAATAAAACTTTAAAACGTTAACCTCAATCCGCTAATTTGTATTGCCTTCATAACCATTTTAGCAAAATTTATCAAAATAACATTAGTGATTAGATAGAAAGTCCATGTAATAATACTTACATTAATTAATAGTAGGTAATGAATGATGACATTTTCTACTGACACACAACTGTTTTGTAGATTATGGTAAATCGCTTTTTATTTTATCGGTTACTCGTTACATAGTAACCATGTGTGACGTACGATCTTATCATGAGCAATTAAACAACAGATAAAATTGTTGGAGTCTGTTATATGTATGTATAATAATGTACCTATAATTTGAATTTTTGATCCTCTAAAGCTAAACTAAATAGTAATTAGTAATAGTAAATAAATACAAAAAAGCAAGTACAAATTCTGCACACTGTACCCATGTGCAAATTAAACGCGTTATTTTGGAAACGGTTTACTTAATGTAGCAATGCAATTTATCCAGGACCTGGACTAGGGTCCTGTGGGAAAATTCGTGTATGGAGAATTTGTTCAGGAATGCTTAGTAGGTGTCCTAGCAAGTGTTTTGCACTTGGGTGGACATCGCCACCTTGCGCATTTTCAAGCTATGACGTCGTTAAAGATGGCGGCCGTTCGATCATAGAACTGCTCGGACAATACTTGACCGATTTGCATGCAACTTGGGTCAATTTGTTGTATTATTAAAGATTTATTAAAGAATTTTGCGATGCAATGAGGGCTCGAGTGATGAGATTACTAGCGACTGCGGTGCAAACGTACTGCTTTGAATGCTATAATAGTTGATACTTCGTGGAACGCACCGGACGATACACGATATGGGATAGCTGGGACAAGTAATTGACAAGCAAGGATTAACGAATAAATAACCCCTTGGGTGGAACCATGCAGTTTTGAGTTATGTAAAGGGTGACTTCTGAATATGCAAGAGTTTATTTTTAATGCATACAGGGCGTCTACCTTTCGGTTATTTCCGCAAGCAAGGCTAAAATGACGTTAGAGCAGGAAAAGTCAGAAGCCACGGTTGCGCGCTTAAACTGCATCCAATGATCAGGAGCACTAAAATTGAATTTTTCAGGGGGATAGACATTTTTTGCAGTTTGTATCGCTTTCCATTCCTGTATCATTTACACATATCGCTGAGCGCTCCCACCACGTTCTATCTTCAATGCCTCTCTTCAGGAATCATTCGTTTTTAACCCTTTGCGTTTTGTTATTAGTTACATTTAAATAATTATTGATGTTTTAGTAAACTTGATGAACGAGCTTTGCTTGAGCTGATTTTTATCTGAGAAGATGTCATAATTTCGCAGAGATTTAATTTACATTCTTCTGGTTTAGATATACGACGAATAACAGGTTTTTGAATGACAAACGCTCTATTTGTCATAGTTGAGTTGTCCCCAAGAATTATAATGAATGGAAGAATGTTTCTGAGTAATGTAAAACCGCATTGTTCAATTTGCCGCAAACGTAATTAATGTGTATTCCCAGCACAACTTCTCGTTCACAATGACACCAAGGAATTTAAAATGTTTATTAAAATTCAACAATTCGCCAGCGACACTCAATTTTAAACAAGTAGTCTTGATTACATTTAATATTAATTTGTTTGTATCGCTGGAGATCCTCTAAACAATTAGAAGAAACAATCATGGAAGTATCGTCAGTAAGTATTATCAGATGGCCCGGACTTATATGAAGTGGCAAATCATTTACGAAGAGTAGAAAAATCAGTGGTCCCAATATGGATCCTTGCGGTCCGACTGACATCCGTCGACGTTTACTAGCTATTTACAGCTTTTTTCTTCCATGCAGATAGGATTTCAACCAGTGATGCATTGGTCCACGAATGACTTTGTCTAATACAAAATCATGATCTATTGTATCAAAGGTACGGCTAAGGTAAACCATAACACAGAAAGCTTAACCTCATCTAGGAGCTGATAAATACATTAAAAAAAGATGCTGCTCCAGATCCTGTTTAATGGTCCTTTTGGAACCCATACTGGTTGCTTATGAATAAGTCATACTTGTATATTTTAACAACTTATTAAACATGATCCTTTCGACTATTTTAGCGCTATGAGATTGAGATGGGTAATTATTACGATCACCCTTTTTTAGCGTGGCGTAACTCTGGAATAGTTAAGAATGTCTGTAATATAGAAGCTTCAATAGATTTGTGGAACAAGTATAAAAGTGGCTATCTAGTATGTACCTATACCCTATAATAATGTTTATTCTATCTTGTACATTTATTAATTAGCTATTTTTATGTATTGTATTCCTTCTACCTAAAGGGGATAGTTTCGAAATTATTTTAACATATTATCTTCAACCAGTTTCGTGTGTTTTAGACATTTCTTTTTAATAGAAACAAGTGGCAAATATATATTACATTATTTTCGAAAAGAAATGTATCGAAGCGCCCTTTAAAATAACTTGGCTATATTTGAGCAGCAATGGGAAGTGTAGTAATTTTAAAAATGTACGGCACTATTGAGCACCTACATAAAAATAAAATGAGTAGATATACACATTTAAGGATGAGAATTAAATTTAAGTTAACTATGGAATTATTTTCAGGTTTCTCACAACTGAAAGCTTCTTTTGGCTCTGGTGGTCCAGGATCATGTATATCTGGTAAGTGAATTTAAACATCTTAACATTTGCAGTAAAATTTTATCTTTGTACTTATACGTATGTGTGTACACACATGCGATACGCGTCTTGGCACTCTCTTCAGCGACTTGCATTTTTCAGGGTGTAAAGACCTAATGAATGTGTAGGTAGAACCATTCAGATGTCCATCAGTGCAACACATTCTTCAACATCGTTCTTATTGTAAACGGTCCTTTCTAAATGCTATCTGTACCCGGTACTTAAATTCCTTTCATGAAAGGTTTGAATATAAAAAAAATTACAAAACAATACATTACTGGGTCAGACCTTGTGATTTTAAACACAAAGCTTACATAAACATGCTCTGGTTGAAATTTAATATTAGCCCTAAATCGAAAAGGAATTTTTACATCACTAAAAAAAAAGGACGTGTTAAATATGATAATTTCAATTTGTATTTTAAGCGCTGTATGTTCAAAACATACATTAGCTTAATCTAATTAGAGAGCATCTAGTCATTTATCAAGGGTTCACTTTGCCACTGCAGCACTACCAACATATATTTCATGCGCCATTAAATAGAGTAAGCGCGTGTTCGCTACAATTGACAATTATTTATATTAGAATTACCATTATATCACATTGACACTCACTTATGCCCGCATAATTTCCTAATAAAAATATGTAGTTATTGTCTATCTGTCTACTCCACCGTAAATAATATTTATATTCAATTACCTCTAATATATTAGCGTTGAGAAACTTTGATTTTAAAATTTAAAACCTATTCTCGTTAAATACCAGTAAATCGCCCTAATTGAGATAATTGGTTTGTAATAACTATTTATAAATTCTATAATTATGTTCAATGTTAAATGTTACAATTGATTCCAAATTAGGCACTCAATTGTTTCTCAAATTGGAAAGATGTTTCAATAAACTTTGAATACCTAAGGTCATCGCGTAGACTACGAAATGCGACTATATGCATTGCATATGGGGAATACCTATAGATTAGGTAAATGAAAAGTATATTTTGAAATTTTAGGTTCATTAGTATGGATTTTCAATGTGTTATGAAATATTGCAAATGATTTGAATTTCAGCACCATACTTCTAAAACTAATTTTCTCCAAATTGACTTTGTGTGAAATTACTTGTTTTATTATTACAATAATTATGACCAATGCAGATAGTGGCCGGTATTCAATAACAATTCTTTTATCAACAAGCAAAATTAATTACAATATTAAATTATATATATAATTACGCTAATTTATTATTTTAAAAACATTTAAAATTAGTGAAATGATTTGTTTTTATTACAACAATTGATTATGGCAAGCACCTTTGGGAAAGTAAAAAGCAAAATGTTTAGAATAATCGGGTTTCTTGCATTCAGCATAAATTTCAAGATTTTAAGGAATTAAATAATTATCTACCTATTAAACGCCAAACGGTTATCGCGTTTGCAATTTCAGATTGTAATCCTTTTGACAAATGGCACATTTCATCTCGCTTTACTGCTCAAAAATTGTTTTTGATTCGATGTAGTCGACTTGGTTCCAAATGAAATCTATGGATATAAGGACTATGGAGTAGTAAAAGTGAAGGCAAAGCTGGCGTGTTGGAAATCGTAGTCAAGTAAGAACACTTTTATCATTGCCAGAGTTTTTTCTAAACCTGGCTCCCACGGTTGACTGTAGCACCAATCATAGTCACTCAGTTTCTTTTTATTTTTGAAAATGGAAATTTGTGCTCTTTCGATACCTTACAAGAACATGTTTGAAAGATGAACCATCAAGCTTAATGATAAAATAGTGCACGGATTCAAATACGAGGGACAGGTCATTATGATTGCTTCTGCTATATAATGCGCATAGCCATTCTTTCCTTCCACTGCTTAAATACTCTAAGTCAAGAAGCTTTAGGAATACTATTAACATAACACTGAACAGCAACATCATTCTCTTCCTTTCAAAACAACCTTCATCCTTGTAAGTTCTCTTTTATCCCAAAAAACAGCCAAAAGTCGCACATTTCCAGATCCGGTGAGTAGGGAGGGGGTTCGATTACATTAATCTTGTTTGCAGTCCAGTACTACCGAGTTAGCTCTGCAGTGTGGAAAGAAGCATAATTCCTTTCTTTGGCACTTTATTAAGCACTTCCGGCAAACAGTGTTCAACGTGCCCTTAGCTGTAATAGTCTTCTGCTCCTCTAGCTTAATAGCGCTCACTAGACGGTACTGCTAAAAAACACAGCGTACGTACCTATTACTTTCTACGTTGATCGCTGCTTTCTGATTATTGTTGGTGTGGTGGTGTTAGAGTTTCATGGCACATTCGTACTCGTTCAGATTTTTGAAAATCATCAAGATGATGGGGTACAAAACGACTTACTACTTTTTCTAGATGACGAAGGTCGTGTATTTTGTATTAATAGATGAGGATCCTATCCCCAGTTGCGCCTCTATTACGACGTAACCAGTTCTGTTATCTGTTTTCATCATTTCTTCGCAGTAGCAATGTTTTCCTCTGTCCCAGCGGTAATGGGAGGGTCTGTGGCTTTCTGGTGATGAACTGTAGCTCTTCCACGTTCGAATTCTTTGTACCATTGGTAAATTGTTGTCAAAGAAGGGGCCTGATCGTCAAATATTGATTTCAAACTTCACAGTGGCAGTCGCACTCACGTTTCTTACAGCCATCATAAATCCTTGTGCGAAAATGTTCTCGGGTTAATTCCATTTTTTCACTATAAGTACTTGCGAAATCCTTTTTCAAATGCTATTTAAGATAAATTAGCAAATCAAGCGGCAAATGTCAAGTAAAGAGTTACCTTTACTGACTGTTACATTTTTTCTTTTCATGGCCTACGCCTACCTAATTAGCTAATTTCTTCATTTTCAATAATAGTTGTCCCTTGTACCTATACCTAAACGCGAAAAGAAGCATTACAAAAACAGAAATTCTTGTAACGTAAATTCAGTCATTTTGCGGTTCCAGTGTTCTAAATTCCGCAGTCAAGATAAATCCTGGCGACCTTCATTCTGCGTAGGTACAAGCTATAAACGGCGTTCTCAATTACCTTTCATGAATGTTAATGACCGATTTAATTGACATGACACATGTTTACACCTATATTTAAATTGAAACGTGACAATGATGACGAAATGACACTACGAGATAAATGCATTGAGATCTGCGATTTTTAATTTTTTACTTTACTTGAATAATTCGTTATAGTTCGAATAATTTCGCAGAAAGAAAAAAAACATCACAGGCAAAGAAAGATTCAATAGCAGAAGATACCCATGAACCTTCATCTACCAAATTGCAAAACTCTTATATTCCACCGGCCGCGGTCGGTCTGATTTACAAGCTAGGTATTTGATCGACCAAATGGGCTAGTTTGATTAAGTAAGACAATTCAATTACCTAATGCAAAATTATTGTTTAGCAAATTTACTCTCAATCCAAGAAAGACATCAGTTCACTTATTTATAACTAGTAAAGATAAGGCATCTGTGTACTTTGTTTTGATAAACTTGACGAGTTCATAAAATCGTAAACTACATACAAATGAAATGCAATAGTTAGCGTTTCCAAGTTATATATGTACCATCATAGGCCACCTATTCGGCCCCTTTGTACTACATCCCTAACTAAAGTCGCCCGACTCCGCAGCGTTACTCAAGCCATCCCACATGTAAGATAAACCTGAGGTCCCTGAGGATGCTGAATGGGGTAGCGGCTCTAATCGTAGCCATGCCCGACCAGGATTTCCCCAACATGGGTCAATTCATTTGGACAAGTACGGTACACTTACAAAGTATATGTGGTGCACCGTCTTATTGTTCATGTAGCATTCTATACGGGATAGTGATTCGACCAAGCCCATGCCGTGCATGTGGAAGAGCCGGCTCTGGGCATGATAAAACGGTTGTTTTGAGGCCAGGTGGGCTAACTCATTGGCTTTCTCATGACCTTTTGCTCCACCATGTCCTTTAATCCATACGAGCTCGAGGGTATTGCTGTTTGTAACTTGCTCTAGCACTTGGTGACATTCGCAAACCAGTCTAGGGGTTATTTTGCAATGACTTAGTGCGTACAGAGCGCCTCTACTGTCACTGAAAATTCTGAAAATTTTATTCTTTATCCTGTGCATGAGAATTTTTCTTGCACTAAGCGTTAGTCCTACTACTTCCGCCTGAAAGACAGTCGGAGTTTTGCTTAGTGGTTGGGAGGGAGATACTGTGAATGATAAGCTAATTTCTGAACAGTTAGTGTGAAGATAGTATGTTTGACGAACCGGGTCAGAAACGGGTTGTGATTTTTGTTGCAACATGTCAAACAATTTCGAATGAATAAGAAAATCGTAGGTTTCGTCTTGTTTCTGAGACAACAAGCATAAAATGACGTCATTCAATTTTTCTGCTACTCACAAGTTCAGATCTCAAGCAAGCGCACGGGAAAACAATCCAACACCAATAAAATATTCTTTCTTGGGAATTTGTAAAAAACAGCCTACAATTACTTAGAATAGTACAATATAGTGTTCCCATAAGGAAAAGAAACTTTAAGAATCAAAAGACCCCGAGGACCGTTAAAACGAGATTCCTTTATAGAATATCGCTTGTCCATATACTGCTCATTTGTTTAGGATACGTTCATCGCTTGGGATACGAAGTATTTGATTTACCTACTTAGAAAATACTTCAAGGAGTAGAAATTTACGCCAGATGATCAATTGTGACTACGCACGCAACCAAAGATCTATTCCATCACTTGAACTGCAAACAGCTGCAAAAGTAGATTATTGGCACCTTGGAAACCATCCTAAGATTTGTTAATTCATTCATCCTACAGTACTTCCAAAAGTTTCCATAAAGTTTCTGGAGCCGCAGAGCGGAACAGAAATGTAAGGTCTGTGAAAGCATGTAACATAATGTTGGAAAGGATTTCATCTGTAACCAGAGCTGTGCGAGTGTGCCAGCCAACAGAGTCTGTTCTCTTTAATCATCACCACACACCACACTTGTTTAATACAAAGCGGGGTTTAATCTCTTCTTAGGGCGAATTAAAGTATTTCCGCTACGTTTTTCAAAAACCATTTGATATTTTGAAAGTGATTTTTTTTGGCAGCAGTTTGGTGTCAGAATTGAATTCCAAAAGAGCGTGTTTGACGTTTGGTTAAAAATAGTCAACCTAAAGCCTATCCAAGTTTCACTTACCGTCGGATTAAAACGCGGTCGTTAGTTCTTATTTCCATTTATTATATGCGGTTTGATTTTGTATCGGAATCCCACCAAACTCTTCTTTCAAGATATAGAAAGGATTAAAATGATGAAATAACAATATTACGCAATTGTTAATTTTAATCGCTAAAGCAGCGTATTTTCAACTGTAATTTATTATAAGTATACAACTTCCTCTAGTACGGAAATATTGATGTAATGTAATTAAATGAGTATTTCCGGTTATGCACGCGTAGGTACTTATACCTATCGGTACAAATTTTTTTTTAAATGTATAAAAACCTTAATTATGGCTACTTTTGTTAATATAATTAAAGTAAGTGTCAGCTAAACCTCTTAATTATTACGTAAGTGTGAATTCTGAATAACAAGAATGACAGTGAATACTAACTTGTGCGAATAGATAATTGGGAGGAAACAAAACAATAAAAGCTGGGTAATATATGACGTATGCAGTAGTTAGTACAGGACTGAAAGCTTCCGCCATATTACAAAATGGCGCAGTGTTGTTCTGAGAACAAAAGAAGAGTGAATAATGTTGAGCTTGTTTGCGTGTTTACTTACTTTACAGTCGACCAATGCAAATTTGTAGCGTACGGTAACTTTCGTTAAATATAAGCTTGACGTATGGTACTTTAAAACGTTTAACGAGCGTAATGTGCACTAATTATTCACCTTGTAGAAAGCCGTGTTTAATAACATAAAAAAAAGTAGTAATATTTCCTTAAGAAAGTATTACAGAAAAATCTCTGCGTTCCATTAGCAATTACTACCCTCGTTACAAACAGAGTGAAAACCCCAAAGTTCCCCGCGCTTGCAAGGGGTATAATAATTCTTCAGATCCCATATTTTGGAGTTATAACTGCGTAGCGAGGGTGGGAAAGCTCGTCAGAAGCTCATTATCAGCATCCCCTTACCAACAGGAGTTATCTGGAAAGTCCGGGCCTTTACAACTCTCATTTTCCTATCTTTAGAGCCATGTTGGTCCTCCGTCCACGGATTTATGGCGTATTTCTTATAAATTATGTTGAAAATTTAAATTAAATTTAATTAAATTTATAACTTAAAACTATTTAATGTTCCAAACTTATAGTATTTATTTTAGACGTACCTAGTAAAATTGGACGGATAGATGATTTCGCTCGTTCCGAAATGAAGTAGGTAAGAGCGTTATAAAATCAAACAGATTTATTAAGTAGTTGGTAGAATGATCGTAAATTTCCTTCGCAATACGAAAATATAAAAAGTGAAAATATAAGAACTTTTTATTTAGTTTTTTACCTTGTGTGTATAAAGTAGGTACTCGTTTCCAGACAAGCATCATTTTGTAGATAGATAGATTTGAAGTCTTAAATCAGTCTTAAATAAATCACGACAATAAGCAAGGGTAATGCGACGGAAAATATTAATGTTTGGAAAGGGTAGGTAGCTAACTTTAAATAAATATCTATCATGAAATGTAAGCTTCTGGCTTTGAACATACTAAATGAAATTTCTCATTTATAAAAATGTTTAGGTACTCTTTATTTCTCGCGACTGAGTCACATACAAAAATAATGTTTTGCTAAACCCCTCAATTTTGTGAATTTAGAAGATGAGCGTGAAGTTGCATCACTTGAGCTACAGTGATCCATTGAACTATACTACTAACTGGAAGAACCACTCAAATAGCTATTCAAATACGAAAGTGAGTCCGTCTTGTTAGAATGAAATAGAAGCTGCGGTGTGGTTGTTCATCTTTGTTTTACACACGTGAACGTTACCAGTGGTTTTAATAGAATAATCGTTTTGTTGTTTTTATAAAACTTAGATAAAAGTGTGGTGCATAAAATGGTGAGGTCTTGTAGTGCTTATGCGTGTACTAATGAATGGAAACCTAATGGAGTTCACCGATTTCCCAGGTAAGAATTTACATTCTAAAACTGGGAGTGAGGTTGTTATAATACTCTAACTACTATTTCTTTCTAAATTGTTATCAACACGTATTTAATACATATAATGGTTTATTTTATGAAATTTAGTAATTTTTTTTACAGATTTCCAATGAAACGACCAGAAATTGTAAAACTGTGGATACAAGCGGTTCGTTTAAAAGATTTTAAACTGATCACACTTATGTTGTAGATATAAACAAACGTGATTCTTTCACCCAATTTATTTCCAATGGCAAATTGTATATACCTTCAAAAAGTGCTTTTGAAATTGTCAAATTCACCGAAAAAGCATTATTCGCAGTGAAATTGCTTTGGGCTACATCACCAAAAACAATTTCAAACAAAGAATATTAAGTGCAGTTATGCAACATTTTCTTACAAAGATATCTACCTTATTTCAGCCATCACATCCTATATTATTGATATTCATGATGATTTGCATGAAATGTAGCTTATAAAGTATATTTCTAATACTTACGCTAACACTAGAATTTATACCTATGCCAAAAAGAAAACCTTAAGAATTTTAGGAACAAAAGCAACAATCCGCCAAAAACTACATAATACAATATTATTTTATCATGTTTAATTTTTTTTATATTAAAGCGTACATGTATTACAAACATTAGTTATTTTATTGTTATTTACCCATTAACTTTCCAAAATTATTAATATTAAAATGGGAATCTTAATTAAGTATTAATTTGTTCAAACTAATAAAGAATTTCCACAATTATGATCCAGAAACCTTCCAACACCTTGTAATATTATTCTGCACGTTGCGAATAATAATAGTACCTACATATGTAAGACAAGATGGGTTACCACCTCGCAGCGACTGCACTCTTCTAACAATTGTGACCGCGTTCAAAACACGGGCGTGATTCTTCCAGTTAGTAATAGAGTTCAATGCAGTGATCACAAAGTTTTGTTCTACGATTAGTTCAGCTTGCCAGCTATACAGGGTGTTTCCTAAGTAATCTAAAATATTATATGGGGCGCTTCGTCACTCAATTTTAAGACGAAAAGTTCATATAAACATGTGTGATAAGTCTTGTTGTTAATGAGATACAGGGTGTTTTATTATTTATTAGAGCAACAACATGTGTTAAACATAAAGAAAAAATAGTACCTATATTTCAGAGAATATGTTCAAAATGTCCACCTGCAGCTAAAATGCAAGCATCTGCGCTCGATGTCTAATTGATTGCCGAATACGTTCGAAGATACCAGGGTTGTTACGAATAACATTACAGCCTTGTATGATACGATTTTGAAGATCTTGTACGTTTAACGTTACTCCAAAGGCCACTTAGAATAAGCATGTTTTTCGTATTACTTCTAAAACCAGTAGCGTCACCAGGAAAAATTAATTTCAAATACAATCAGAGCTGATTTATTACAAACAGTTCAACACCCTGTATCTCATTAACGACAAACTTATCACACATGTTTATATGAACTTTTCGTCTTAAAATTAAGTGACGAAGCGCCCCATATAATATTTTAGATTACTTAGGAAACACTCTGTATATGCATAAATCAGTTCTCAATCAATTGTTTACTACTGTATCATGGCTTTTATAAGGACTAAGGAGGTATGTACCTACTGTAGAGCTTGGTCATATAAATAGGTAAATGTTATCCTCCAATCAAATCTATTGAGTACTGACATGATGTTATCCGTGAAACACATGTAAAAACAGTCCCTTGTCCGATGCTTTATGACCTCTGCAATGATGCCGCCAATAGTTCGTTACACGTGCCGTTTCGCCCAATAATAAAGTCTTTAATGTTCTCTAGCTTAACGATAACGATAACACAGTACGCTGACGCCTACAACTCTACATACTTACCTACTTATTGGCAGTGTTCAATTCACTTAACCTCTTCCCCTACAATTTCACCAAAATTTGTATACATACCTTATTGGCTTTAGTTTTTATATCTGTTGTACCTATATACCCAATGAACAAATTATATGACTTATGGTGTCACCTAGTTTTATAAGAAATATATAGCTGCGCTGTAGTTATATAAAGTGGAAATGAAGTGTTATAAGGGTTCTAATGGCAACCTTTGTTTTGTAAAGGTGATATTGCACTCCTAGAAGTAAATAGTTCCCATGTTTTATAATTGTAGTGCTGTAAACGTGTTGGAAACTATCTTTTAAACCTTTTGGTAATAGTGACTTTAAGCACAGACAACTAACCAGACCCGCCACGCTTATGAGTTGAACAAACGCAGCTTTGCGCAACTAAACTAGATGTCACTACGGTCAGTTGCGCAAACAGTTGTCCAATTGAATAACAACAACTTGTTTATTTGTTTGGTCAACAGAAAGTTAGGTCAGTTATTTGCGTGGGTGGTACATACCTAACAGAAGAAATGTCTTGTCATGTAAAAGATATAATAATAATTTAATTATACAGTTTGCGAATTTGCGATACGATCCTTTTAACTATGAAAGATCATTCCTCTACTGCCATTTAGCACACCTGTGAGAAGCGTTATTATTTATGCTGATCATTCAATTGTGTATCTTTAATTGCTAAATTAGTAATTAGCGTAATAAGAAGTGAAAATATAAGCCGTCATTCAGTAAATTAGGTCTATCTCTTTAAATTTAAAATGTTATGCAAACTTTATCAATTTGTTCTGTTTACTACGTCACACTACAGACAACCTTTAAGCACAGTTTCGTATATACTGCTTTAAGGTTGTATGTGTTTACGTTTACGTTAATCTGCAACTTCGAATAAGCACACTACGATGAATTTTTTACTTTCATCCCTTTTTGTGTTTTTTTTGAGAATTATGTAATTATAAATATTATAATATTAAGGAATAATAATACTGGAAGACATCTCAAGTATTGCGTTAACGAATCTCACAGTGTAGGTAACATAAGATATGATATATAAAGGACATTTGAATTACCTATTTATTTGTAACAGAGGTGTGACATGATGTGAAATCTAAATTTCTAAAACATCACTTTTTTCTTTTTATAAACTGTTTGTAGTCAAAAAATAATCTACAATGTGAAATTTAACCTCCACAGATATATTTTTTGATATCGCCGTTTTGGCTGAGTAGGCAACTATTAAGTAAATGGCACAGACAAATTATTGTCTGTGGTAAAATGGCAATGACAATTACAAAAATATATATTTATCTCCCTTTCTAAGATAGGTAGGTACATGCACTCTCATAAAGTTATGTTATTTTTACAAGCCCACAAATACCTACCTAAAATTTGATTTAAATATATAAAATTCAGGTTAATTTGTTTTATTTAAAAAGGGAAGAGGTAATATTGAATTGCATACCTATGATCAGCTACATTTAAAAAGTCATTCACCATTGTGATTGTTCTGTTATATGATATAATTGTTTATTATATGTATATTTTTAAAAAAGCAAACTAAGCTGTATGGCAACTTGATGAGAAGTAATTTTTGAATATACCATGTAATTTGTGATTTTTAAGTGCACTCAAAACTTATTTCTAAGCTACTAATCTAAATGACAGCGACATCTCATTACGATAATTATACTAAAACGGCATGACAAAATTTAATACACGGTGGCGGGTCTGGTTAGTTGTCTGTGCTTTAAGTGATGTAGTGAAGTTTTGTAATGGTGTATATCACTTTGCTTATATCACTATCAGTGTTGAATTTTTATTAGTATTACTCAAGATACTTCAATAAAACTATAGTGCTATTTGCTATTAGCAATTTGTGACTCTTTTACATAACATAAAGTGATGTAGTATTACTATAAGTTCTATAAGTCATATTGACGCTCTTACAGTTTTATTGCGGTTATTTAGAAGGGTTTGGGCATTTAAAGATTACCATTACCATTACCTTTCAGAAAAAATGGATTCCATCTTATACATGAACGTCAGAGGCGGCGGCGAAAAAAGTTTTAGACAATAAACGCCACGGTGGGAACGAGTAAACAATTGTTTACAATGTTTGAAAACAAACTTTTATGCAAACAAATGTAGTTCTTTACAAAGAAATATATTCTGTTTTATATTACTTCAATAAGTTTGGTCACGCTAAAAGTGCCACGCCGCTGGTAAAAACGGGCCAGAGTAAATGTATTTAATTGCTTGTGAAATGCAATACATTATAATGGCGTTTAAATTTTTTCGAAGTATGATAACATTTGAGTCGACAAAGTGGCGATGGCATATTAATTTGGATACAAGGAATCCAACAAACGAACTTCCAATTTTATAACATAAACACTTTCAGCAAAGCAACTACAATAAGTATTTGTGAAGCAGGGCCGCCGTCAAAGAAAAACGGCATGCACACAGATTTTATTCATAATACTCTGTGAGAGCGAAAGAGAAAAGTGTACATTGTACACTGGCTTACTAAGACTGCGCATGATTTCATTTGCGTTACTGCTAAAGCTACAGCCAGCTACAGCACCACTATAAAACTGTTATATAAAAGTAATACAAACACTTACATCACTTTTTATTTCACCGTAAACAGTAACGCCGCTTTCTAGGAGGTTTGTAAGGTTGTGGTATAACGGTTCTCAATATACTTACGTTACCACTGTTTATATAACTTGAATTTATATAGAGGTGTTCAAAAAATGTCGTGGAAACCGTTATAGAAACAGCCATTTAAGCTCTTTAAGGGGGTTATATAGGTGATATAGATATTTCAAGCAATGTTTTATATAACTCCATGTTTATTATTTGGTAACGGTGACATATTACCGACCCTTATAAAACGCAAAATGTTCATTGGGTATACATATATTGTAAAATTCGATGTAAGGTTATATACTCTTAGTGATGGTAAAACGGTGTTGTGTATCTCATTCAACTTAAAGGGTGTCCAAATTTGACCTTCTCATTTAAATTAGCCCCACATTTCCACCAATTTTCAATGAAAGTGTTTCTAGTTACATACAACGCCGGATTGAGGGGGGGGGGCACAGCCCCGGGCCCCATTATACCACTTGTGTCTACAAAAAAAATAATATATTTGTTTATTTAAAATATTTATCTAGTTATTTAATTGTACATTTATTTACTTACCTACTTTATATTAATATTATTCATATGATTTTATTTTAATGTTTAACGTGTAAAATAATTTCGATGCGTTTAAAAAAGGGCCCCTTTATCGTAAAGAGTCCTGGGCCGCTCAACTCTTTAACTCAGGACTGGTTACATAGGTGAAGTAAAAACTTTTTGATTACTTTTGACTTGGTCAACGATTTTCCATTGAAGAAGCTTATTTATTGTGCAAACTCTAACTCATTACCAAATTGAAAATGTTTTGCTGCTGAAACTGCTAGAAACGCATTTCGGAAAAAATGGTTGCGGTACGGGGGTTAACGTATTGATGACAACCCGTAAATGCACTTCAGAAATGTTTACGGCAAGTTCACATCAAAAGATCGAGTCTGCATAACATTTAAAAGAAAGATATCTCCATATAACAGCTTACAAGCTACAGTTGCGTCAAGAATGAAAACGAGATAATCATGAGTTCATTGCGCGTTGCGCCTTACAAAGAACAAGAAGGCAACAAAATTACGGGTTTTCCATCTTTATTGAGGCAACTCATTTCGAAATTGACGGATATGTCAAAAAATAATTGCAGAATATGGAATGGGAAAAATCAAACACTGAATCTTTAAAGGAGAGATTTGGTGATCGAACAGTTCCCGAAGAGCTGCCGTTAATTGGCCGCCTAGATCATGCAACGATGGAACCATACCGCCGGATTATTTCCCATTAGGAAGGAAGGAAGGAAAGAGTTTACACTTACAATTCTCAAACAGCTGAACCCGTTCGACTTAAGATTGCTCAAGCAAATGGAGAAATTGGTGTTATCAGTAGAATAGGGCACATTCTCCCCTCCACTTTTTTCTGACGTCATGGTGTCAGAAGAGAAAGTGAAAGGAAGAATGTGCCCTGAGGGTGTGAAGGGGTGTGAAAGTAAGGTCAGTGTCCCTCGCCTGAGGGTATTGTCTCCTCGTGGCGGTTCCCTCGCCTGAGGGTGTTGTCTCCTCGTGGTTT
>JAVRBK010000151.1:0-27409 GCA_036250285.1 Pyrocoelia pectoralis | reverse complement strand
CGATTTGCAGCAGCTTTTCCTATTCCAAGAGGTACATTTCGCACGTTTTTGGGTATATACCGGTGCCCAAAAATTTATTATTTGCAGTAACTGGACGAACTTTTCGCAACACGATGCGTCTAACGTGAGGAATGCAAATCTGCAACTACATCTGAAATATCTCCACAATTGCCGATTTGCAGCAGCTTTTCCTATTCCAAGAGGTAGACATTTCCAAACGTTTTTGGGTATATACCGGGCCCAAAAAATTTATTATTTGCAGCAACTGGACGAACTTTTCGCACACTGATGCGTCTAAACGTGAGGAATGCAAATCTGCAACACATCTGAAATATCTCCACAATTGCCGATTTGCAGCACTTTTCCTATTCCAAGAGGTACATTCCAACGGTTTGGGTATATACACCGGTGCCCAAAAAATTTATTATTTCAGTAACTGGTACTGGACCGAACTTTTCGCAGCACTGATGCGTCTATACGTGAGGATGCAAATCGTTAACTACATCTGAAATATCTCCACAATTGCCGATTTGCAGCAGCTTTTCTATTCCAAGAGTAGATTTCCAACGTTTTTGGGTATATACCGCTGCCCAAAAATTTTATTATTTGCAGCAACTGGACGAACTTTTTCGCACACTGATGCGTCTAAACGTGAGGAATGCAAATCTGCACTACATCTGAAATATCTCCACAATTGCCGATTTGCAGCAGCTTTTCCTATTCCAAGAGGTACATTTCCAACGTTTTTGGGTATATACCGTTGCCCAAAAAATTTATTATTTGCAGTAACTGGACGAACTTTCGCACACTGATGCGTCTATACGTGAGGAATGCAAATCTGCAACTACAATCTGAAATATCTCCACAATTGCCGATTTGCAGCAGCTTTTTCCTATTCCAAGAGGTACATTTCCAACGTTTTTGGGTATATACCGGTGCCAAAAAATTTATTATTTGCAGTAACTGGACGAACTTTTCGCACACTGATGCGTCTATACGTGAGGAATGCAAATCTGCAACTACATCTGAAATATCTCCACAATTACCGATTTGCAGCAGCTTTTCCTATTCCAAGAGGTAGATTTCCAACGTTTTTGGGTATATACCGTGCCCAAAAAATTTATTATTTGCAGTAACTGGACGAACTTTTCGCACACTGATGCGTCTAACGTGAGGAATGCAAATCTGCAACTACATCTGAAATATCTCCACAATTACCGATTTGCAGCAGCTTTTCCTATTCCAAGAGGTACATTTCCAACGTTTTTGGGTATATACCGGTGCCCAAAAAATTTATTATTTGCAGTAACTGGACGAACTTTTCGCACACTGATGCGTCTAAACGTGAGGAATGCAAATCTGCAACTACATCTGAAATATCTCCACAATTGCCGATTTGCAGCAGCTTTTCCTATTCCAAGAGGTAGATTTCCAACGTTTTTGGGTATATACCGCTGCCCAAAAAATTTATTATTTGCAGTAACTGGACGAACTTTTCGCACACTGATGCGTCTATACGTGAGGAATGCAAATCTGCAACTACATCTGAAATATCTCCACAATTACCGATTTGCAGCAGCTTTTCCTATTCCAAGAGGTACATTTCCAACGTTTTGGGTATATACCGCTGCCCAAAAAATTTATTATTTGCAGTAACTGGACGAACTTTTCGCACACTGATGCGTCTATACGTGAGGAATGCAAATCTGCAACTACATCTGAAATATCTCCACAATTGCCGATTTGCAGCAGCTTTTCCTATTCCAAGAGGTACATTTCCAACGTTTTTGGGTATATACCGCTGCCCAAAAAATTTATTATTTGCAGTAACTGGACGAACTTTTCGCACACTGATGCGTCTATACGTGAGGAATGCAAATCTGCAACTACATCTGAAATATCTCCACAATTGCCGATTTGCAGCAGCTTTTCCTATTCCAAGAGGTACATTTCCAACGTTTTTGGGTATATACCGCTGCCCAAAAAATTTATTATTTGCAGTAACTGGACGAACTTTTCGCACACTGATGCGTCTATACGTGAGGAATGCAAATCTGCAACTACATCTGAAATATCTCCACAATTGCCGATTTGCAGCAGCTTTTCCTATTCCAAGAGGTACATTTCCAACGTTTTTGGGTATATACCGCTGCCCAAAAAATTTATTATTTGCAGTAACTGGACGAACTTTTCGCACACTGATGCGTCTATACGTGAGGAATGCAAATCTGCAACTACATCTGAAATATCTCCACAATTTCCGATTTGCAGCAGCTTTTCCTATTCCAAGAGGTACATTTCCAACGTTTTTGGGTATATACCGCTGCCCAAAAAATTTATTATTTGCAGTAACTGGACGAACTTTTCGCACACTGATGCGTCTAAACGTGAGGAATGCAAATCTGCAACTACATCTGAAATATCTCCACAATTAGCCGATTTGCAGCAGCTTTTCCTATTCCAAGAGGTACATTTCCAACGTTTTTGGGTATATACCGTGCCCAAAAAATTTATTATTTGCAGTAACTGGACGAACTTTTCGCACACTGATGCGTCTATACGTGAGGAATGCAAATCTGCAACTACAATCTGAAATATCTCCACAATTGCCGATTTGCAGCAGCTTTTCCTATTCCAAGAGGTAGATTTCCAACGTTTTTGGGTATATACCGCTGCCCAAAAAATTTATTATTTGCAGTAACTGGACGAACTTTTCGCACACTGATGCGTCTAAACGTGAGGAATGCAAATCTGCAACTACATCTGAAATATCTCCACAATTGCCGATTTGCAGCAGCTTTTCCTATTCCAAGAGGTACATTTCCAACGTTTTTGGGTATATACCGGTGCCCAAAAAATTTATTATTTGCAGTAACTGGACGAACTTTTCGCACACTGATGCGTCTAAACGTGAGGAATGCAAATCTGCAACTACATCTGAAATATCTCCACAATTGCCGATTTGCAGCAGCTTTTCCTATTCCAAGAGGTAGATTTCCAACGTTTTTGGGTATATACCGCTGCCCAAAAAATTTATTATTTGCAGTAACTGGACGAACTTTTCGCACACTGATGCGTCTAAACGTGAGGAATGCAAATCTGCAACTACATCTGAAATATCTCCACAATTGCCGATTTGCAGCAGCTTTTCCTATTCCAAGAGGTAGATTTCCAACGTTTTTGGGTATATACCGGTGCCCAAAAAATTTATTATTTGCAGTAACTGGACGAACTTTTCGCACACTGATGCGTCTATACGTGAGGAATGCAAATCTGCAACTACATCTGAAATATCTCCACAATTACCGATTTGCAGCAGCTTTTCCTATTCCAAGAGGTACATTTCCAACGTTTTGGGTATATACCGGTGCCCAAAAATTTATTATTTGCAGTAACTGGACGAACTTTTCGCACACTGATGCGTCTATACGTGAGGAATGCAAATCTGCAACTACATCTGAAATATCTCCACAATTTCCGATTTGCAGCAGCTTTTCCTATTCCAAGAGGTAGATTTCCAACGTTTTTGGGTATATACCGCTGCCCAAAAAATTTATTATTTGCAGTAACTGGACGAACTTTTCGCACACTGATGCGTCTAAACGTGAGGAATGCAAATCTGCAACTACATCTGAAATATCTCCACATTGCCGATTTGCAGCAGCTTTTCCTATTCCAAGAGGTACATTTCCAACGTTTTTGGGTATATACCGCTGCCCAAAAAATTTATTATTTGCAGTAACTGGACGAACTTTTCGCACACTGATGCGTCTATACGTGAGGAATGCAAATCTGCAACTACATCTGAAATATCTCCACAATTGCCGATTTGCAGCAGCTTTTCCTATTCCAAGAGGTAGATTTCCAACGTTTTTGGGTATATACCGCTGCCCAAAAAATTTATTATTTGCAGTAATTGGACGAACTTTTCGCACACTGATGCGTCTATACGTGAGGAATGCAAATCTGCAACTACATCTGAAATATCTCCACAATTACCGATTTGCAGCAGCTTTTCCTATTCCAAGAGGTACATTTCCAACGTTTTTGGGTATATACCGCTGCCCAAAAAATTTATTATTTGCAGTAATTGGACGAACTTTTCGCACACTGATGCGTCTAAACGTGAGGAATGCAAATCTGCAACTACAATCTGAAATATCTCCACAATTGCCGATTTGCAGCAGCTTTTCCTATTCCAAGAGGTACATTTCCAACGTTTTTGGGTATATACCGCTGCCCAAAAAATTTATTATTTGCAGTAACTGGACGAACTTTTCGCACACTGATGCGTCTAAACGTGAGGAATGCAAATCTGCAACTACATCTGAAATATCTCCACAATTGCCGATTTGCAGCAGCTTTTCCTATTCCAAGAGGTAGATTTCCAACGTTTTTGGGTATATACCGGTGCCCAAAAAATTTATTATTTGCAGTAACTGGACGAACTTTTCGCACACTGATGCGTCTAACGTGAGGAATGCAAATCTGCAACTACATCTGAAATATCTCCACAATTGCCGATTTGCAGCAGCTTTTCCTATTCCAAGAGGTACATTTCCAACGTTTTTGGGTATATACCGCTGCCCAAAAATTTATTATTTGCAGTAACTGGACGAACTTTTCGCACACTGATGCGTCTAAACGTGAGGAATGCAAATCTGCAACTACATCTGAAATATCTCCACAATTAGCCGATTTGCAGCAGCTTTTCCTATTCCAAGAGGTACATTTCCAACGTTTTTGGGTATATACCGGTGCCCAAAAAATTTATTATTTGCAGTAACTGGACGAACTTTTCGCACACTGATGCGTCTATACGTGAGGAATGCAAATCTGCAACTACATCTGAAATATCTCCACAATTGCCGATTTGCAGCAGCTTTTTCCTATTCCAAGAGGTAGATTTCCAACGTTTTTGGGTATATACCGCTGCCCAAAAAATTTATTATTTGCAGTAACTGGACGAACTTTTCGCACACTGATGCGTCTATACGTGAGGAATGCAAATCTGCAACTACATCTGAAATATCTCCACAATTGCCGATTTGCAGCAGCTTTTCCTATTCCAAGAGGTAGATTTCCAACGTTTTTGGGTATATACCGTGCCCAAAAAATTTATTATTTGCAGTAACTGGACGAACTTTTCGCACACTGATGCGTCTATACGTGAGGAATGCAAATCTGCAACTACATCTGAAATATCTCCACAATTGCCGATTTGCAGCAGCTTTTCCTATTCCAAGAGGTACATTTCCAACGTTTTTGGGTATATACCGCTGCCCAAAAAATTTATTATTTGCAGTAACTGGACGAACTTTTCGCACACTGATGCGTCTATACGTGAGGAATGCAAATCTGCAACTACATCTGAAATATCTCCACAATTGCCGATTTGCAGCAGCTTTTCCTATTCCAAGAGGTAGATTTCCAACGTTTTTGGGTATATACCGCTGCCCAAAAAATTTATTATTTGCAGTAACTGGACGAACTTTTCGCACACTGATGCGTCTAAACGTGAGGAATGCAAATCTGCAACTACATCTGAAATATCTCCACAATTGCCGATTTGCAGCAGCTTTTCCTATTCCAAGAGGTACATTTCCAACGTTTTTGGGTATATACCGGTGCCCAAAAAATTTATTATTTGCAGTAACTGGACGAACTTTTCGCACACTGATGCGTCTATACGTGAGGAATGCAAATCTGCAACTACATCTGAAATATCTCCACAATTGCCGATTTGCAGCAGCTTTTCCTATTCCAAGAGGTACATTTCCAACGTTTTTGGGTATATACCGGTGCCAAAAAATTTATTATTTGCAGTAACTGGACGAACTTTTCGCACACTGATGCGTCTAAACGTGAGGAATGCAAATCTGCAACTACATCTGAAATATCTCCACAATTGCCGATTTGCAGCAGCTTTTCCTATTCCAAGAGGTACATTTCCAACGTTTTTGGGTATATACCGCTGCCCAAAAAATTTATTATTTGCAGTAACTGGACGAACTTTTCGCACACTGATGCGTCTAAACGTGAGGAATGCAAATCTGCAACTACATCTGAAATATCTCCACAATTGCCGATTTGCAGCAGCTTTTCCTATTCCAAGAGGTACATTTCCAACGTTTTTGGGTATATACCGGTGCCCAAAAAATTTATTATTTGCAGTAACTGGACGAACTTTTCGCACACTGATGCGTCTAAACGTGAGGAATGCAAATCTGCAACTACATCTGAAATATCTCCACAATTGCCGATTTGCAGCAGCTTTTCCTATTCCAAGAGGTACATTTCCAACGTTTTTGGGTATATACCGCTGCCCAAAAAATTTATTATTTGCAGTAACTGGACGAACTTTTCGCACACTGATGCGTCTAAACGTGAGGAATGCAAATCTGCAACTACATCTGAAATATCTCCACAATTGCCGATTTGCAGCAGCTTTTCCTATTCCAAGAGGTACATTTCCAACGTTTTTGGGTATATACCGCTGCCCAAAAAATTTATTATTTGCAGTAACTGGACGAACTTTTCGCACACTGATGCGTCTATACGTGAGGAATGCAAATCTGCAACTACATCTGAAATATCTCCACAATTGCCGATTTGCAGCAGCTTTTCCTATTCCAAGAGGTACATTTCCAACGTTTTTGGGTATATACCGGTGCCCAAAAAATTTATTATTTGCAGTAACTGGACGAACTTTTCGCACACTGATGCGTCTAAACGTGAGGAATGCAAATCTGCAACTACATCTGAAATATCTCCACAATTGCCGATTTGCAGCAGCTTTTCCTATTCCAAGAGGTACATTTCCAACGTTTTTGGGTATATACCGGTGCCCAAAAAATTTATTATTTGCAGTAACTGGACGAACTTTTCGCACACTGATGCGTCTAAACGTGAGGAATGCAAATCTGCAACTACATCTGAAATATCTCCACAATTGCCGATTTGCAGCAGCTTTTCCTATTCCAAGAGGTACATTTCCAACGTTTTTGGGTATATACCGCTGCCCAAAAAATTTATTATTTGCAGTAACTGGACGAACTTTTCGCACACTGATGCGTCTATACGTGAGGAATGCAAATCTGCAACTACATCTGAAATATCTCCACAATTGCCGATTTGCAGCAGCTTTTCCTATTCCAAGAGGTACATTTCCAACGTTTTTGGGTATATACCGCTGCCCAAAAAATTTATTATTTGCAGTAACTGGACGAACTTTTCGCACACTGATGCGTCTAAACGTGAGGAATGCAAATCTGCAACTACATCTGAAATATCTCCACAATTACCGATTTGCAGCAGCTTTTCCTATTCCAAGAGGTACATTTCCAACGTTTTTGGGTATATACCGGTGCCCAAAAATTTATTATTTGCAGTAACTGGACGAACTTTTCGCACACTGATGCGTCTAAACGTGAGG
This sequence comes from Pyrocoelia pectoralis, assembly GCA_036250285.1. Lineage (NCBI taxonomy): Eukaryota > Metazoa > Arthropoda > Insecta > Coleoptera > Lampyridae > Pyrocoelia > Pyrocoelia pectoralis. The sequence goes on along the minus strand of JAVRBK010000151.1, from coordinate 19,974 downwards.
AATGCAAATCTGCAACTACATCTGAAATATCTCCACAATTGCCGATTTGCAGCAGCTTTTCCTATTCCAAGAGGTAGATTTCCAACGTTTTTGGGTATATACCGGTGCCCAAAAAATTTATTATTTGCAGTAACTGGACGAACTTTTCGCACACTGATGCGTCTAAACGTGAGGAATGCAAATCTGCAACTACATCTGAAATATCTCCACAATTGCCGATTTGCAGCAGCTTTTCCTATTCCAAGAGGTAGATTTCCAACGTTTTTGGGTATATACCGGTGCCCAAAAAATTTATTATTTGCAGTAACTGGACGAACTTTTCGCACACTGATGCGTCTATACGTGAGGAATGCAAATCTGCAACTACATCTGAAATATCTCCACAATTGCCGATTTGCAGCAGCTTTTCCTATTCCAAGAGGTACATTTCCAACGTTTTTGGGTATATACCGCTGCCCAAAAAATTTATTATTTGCAGTAACTGGACGAACTTTTCGCACACTGATGCGTCTAAACGTGAGGAATGCAAATCTGCAACTACATCTGAAATATCTCCACAATTACCGATTTGCAGCAGCTTTTCCTATTCCAAGAGGTACATTTCCAACGTTTTTGGGTATATACCGCTGCCCAAAAAATTTATTATTTGCAGTAATTGGACGAACTTTTCGCACACTGATGCGTCTAAACGTGAGGAATGCAAATCTGCAACTACATCTGAAATATCTCCACAATTGCCGATTTGCAGCAGCTTTTCCTATTCCAAGAGGTACATTTCCAACGTTTTTGGGTATATACCGCTGCCCAAAAAATTTATTATTTGCAGTAACTGGACGAACTTTTCGCACACTGATGCGTCTAAACGTGAGGAATGCAAATCTGCAACTACATCTGAAATATCTCCACAATTGCCGATTTGCAGCAGCTTTTCCTATTCCAAGAGGTACATTTCCAACGTTTTTGGGTATATACCGGTGCCCAAAAAATTTATTATTTGCAGTAACTGGACGAACTTTTCGCACACTGATGCGTCTAAACGTGAGGAATGCAAATCTGCAACTACATCTGAAATATCTCCACAATTGCCGATTTGCAGCAGCTTTTCCTATTCCAAGAGGTACATTTCCAACGTTTTTGGGTATATACCGGTGCCCAAAAAATTTATTATTTGCAGTAACTGGACGAACTTTTCGCACACTGATGCGTCTAAACGTGAGGAATGCAAATCTGCAACTACATCTGAAATATCTCCACAATTGCCGATTTGCAGCAGCTTTTCCTATTCCAAGAGGTACATTTCCAACGTTTTTGGGTATATACCGGTGCCCAAAAAATTTATTATTTGCAGTAACTGGACGAACTTTTCGCACACTGATGCGTCTAAACGTGAGGAATGCAAATCTGCAACTACATCTGAAATATCTCCACAATTGCCGATTTGCAGCAGCTTTTCCTATTCCAAGAGGTACATTTCCAACGTTTTTGGGTATATACCGCTGCCCAAAAAATTTATTATTTGCAGTAACTGGACGAACTTTTCGCACACTGATGCGTCTAAACGTGAGGAATGCAAATCTGCAACTACATCTGAAATATCTCCACAATTGCCGATTTGCAGCAGCTTTTCCTATTCCAAGAGGTACATTTCCAACGTTTTTGGGTATATACCGCTGCCCAAAAAATTTATTATTTGCAGTAACTGGACGAACTTTTCGCACACTGATGCGTCTAAACGTGAGGAATGCAAATCTGCAACTACATCTGAAATATCTCCACAATTGCCGATTTGCAGCAGCTTTTCCTATTCCAAGAGGTACATTTCCAACGTTTTTGGGTATATACCGGTGCCCAAAAAATTTATTATTTGCAGTAACTGGACGAACTTTTCGCACACTGATGCGTCTAAACGTGAGGAATGCAAATCTGCAACTACATCTGAAATATCTCCACAATTGCCGATTTGCAGCAGCTTTTCCTATTCCAAGAGGTACATTTCCAACGTTTTTGGGTATATACCGGTGCCCAAAAAATTTATTATTTGCAGTAACTGGACGAACTTTTCGCACACTGATGCGTCTATACGTGAGGAATGCAAATCTGCAACTACATCTGAAATATCTCCACAATTGCCGATTTGCAGCAGCTTTTCCTATTCCAAGAGGTACATTTCCAACGTTTTTGGGTATATACCGCTGCCCAAAAAATTTATTATTTGCAGTAACTGGACGAACTTTTCGCACACTGATGCGTCTAAACGTGAGGAATGCAAATCTGCAACTACATCTGAAATATCTCCACAATTGCCGATTTGCAGCAGCTTTTCCTATTCCAAGAGGTACATTTCCAACGTTTTTGGGTATATACCGCTGCCCAAAAAATTTATTATTTGCAGTAACTGGACGAACTTTTCGCACACTGATGCGTCTAAACGTGAGGAATGCAAATCTGCAACTACATCTGAAATATCTCCACAATTGCCGATTTGCAGCAGCTTTTCCTATTCCAAGAGGTACATTTCCAACGTTTTTGGGTATATACCGCTGCCCAAAAAATTTATTATTTGCAGTAACTGGACGAACTTTTCGCACACTGATGCGTCTAAACGTGAGGAATGCAAATCTGCAACTACATCTGAAATATCTCCACAATTGCCGATTTGCAGCAGCTTTTCCTATTCCAAGAGGTACATTTCCAACGTTTTTGGGTATATACCGCTGCCCAAAAAATTTATTATTTGCAGTAACTGGACGAACTTTTCGCACACTGATGCGTCTAAACGTGAGGAATGCAAATCTGCAACTACATCTGAAATATCTCCACAATTGCCGATTTGCAGCAGCTTTTCCTATTCCAAGAGGTACATTTCCAACGTTTTTGGGTATATACCGGTGCCCAAAAAATTTATTATTTGCAGTAACTGGACGAACTTTTCGCACACTGATGCGTCTAAACGTGAGGAATGCAAATCTGCAACTACATCTGAAATATCTCCACAATTGCCGATTTGCAGCAGCTTTTCCTATTCCAAGAGGTACATTTCCAACGTTTTTGGGTATATACCGGTGCCCAAAAAATTTATTATTTGCAGTAACTGGACGAACTTTTCGCACACTGATGCGTCTAAACGTGAGGAATGCAAATCTGCAACTACATCTGAAATATCTCCACAATTGCCGATTTGCAGCAGCTTTTCCTATTCCAAGAGGTACATTTCCAACGTTTTTGGGTATATACCGGTGCCCAAAAAATTTATTATTTGCAGTAACTGGACGAACTTTTCGCACACTGATGCGTCTATACGTGAGGAATGCAAATCTGCAACTACATCTGAAATATCTCCACAATTGCCGATTTGCAGCAGCTTTTCCTATTCCAAGAGGTAGATTTCCAACGTTTTTGGGTATATACCGGTGCCCAAAAAATTTATTATTTGCAGTAACTGGACGAACTTTTCGCACACTGATGCGTCTAAACGTGAGGAATGCAAATCTGCAACTACATCTGAAATATCTCCACAATTGCCGATTTGCAGCAGCTTTTCCTATTCCAAGAGGTACATTTCCAACGTTTTTGGGTATATACCGCTGCCCAAAAAATTTATTATTTGCAGTAACTGGACGAACTTTTCGCACACTGATGCGTCTAAACGTGAGGAATGCAAATCTGCAACTACATCTGAAATATCTCCACAATTGCCGATTTGCAGCAGCTTTTCCTATTCCAAGAGGTAAATTTCCAACGTTTTTGGGTATATACCGGTGCCCAAAAATTTATTATTTGCAGTAACTGGACGAACTTTTCGCACACTGATGCGTCTAAACGTGAGGAATGCAAATCTGCAACTACATCTGAAATATCTCCACAATTGCCGATTTGCAGCAGCTTTTCCTATTCCAAGAGGTACATTTCCAACGTTTTTGGGTATATACCGCTGCCCAAAAAATTTATTATTTGCAGTAACTGGACGAACTTTTCGCACACTGATGCGTCTAAACGTGAGGAATGCAAATCTGCAACTACATCTGAAATATCTCCACAATTGCCGATTTGCAGCAGCTTTTCCTATTCCAAGAGGTACATTTCCAACGTTTTTGGGTATATACCGCTGCCCAAAAAATTTATTATTTGCAGTAACTGGACGAACTTTTCGCACACTGATGCGTCTAAACGTGAGGAATGCAAATCTGCAACTACATCTGAAATATCTCCACAATTGCCGATTTGCAGCAGCTTTTCCTATTCCAAGAGGTACATTTCCAACGTTTTTGGGTATATACCGGTGCCCAAAAAATTTATTATTTGCAGTAACTGGACGAACTTTTCGCACACTGATGCGTCTATACGTGAGGAATGCAAATCTGCAACTACATCTGAAATATCTCCACAATTGCCGATTTGCAGCAGCTTTTCCTATTCCAAGAGGTACATTTCCAACGTTTTTGGGTATATACCGCTGCCCAAAAAATTTATTATTTGCAGTAACTGGACGAACTTTTCGCACACTGATGCGTCTAAACGTGAGGAATGCAAATCTGCAACTACATCTGAAATATCTCCACAATTACCGATTTGCAGCAGCTTTTCCTATTCCAAGAGGTACATTTCCAACGTTTTTGGGTATATACCGGTGCCCAAAAAATTTATTATTTGCAGTAACTGGACGAACTTTTCGCACACTGATGCGTCTAAACGTGAGGAATGCAAATCTGCAACTACATCTGAAATATCTCCACAATTGCCGATTTGCAGCAGCTTTTCCTATTCCAAGAGGTACATTTCCAACGTTTTTGGGTATATACCGGTGCCCAAAAAATTTATTATTTGCAGTAACTGGACGAACTTTTCGCACACTGATGCGTCTAAACGTGAGGAATGCAAATCTGCAACTACATCTGAAATATCTCCACAATTGCCGATTTGCAGCAGCTTTTCCTATTCCAAGAGGTACATTTCCAACGTTTTTGGGTATATACCGCTGCCCAAAAAATTTATTATTTGCAGTAACTGGACGAACTTTTCGCACACTGATGCGTCTAAACGTGAGGAATGCAAATCTGCAACTACATCTGAAATATCTCCACAATTGCCGATTTGCAGCAGCTTTTCCTATTCCAAGAGGTACATTTCCAACGTTTTTGGGTATATACCGGTGCCCAAAAAATTTATTATTTGCAGTAACTGGACGAACTTTTCGCACACTGATGCGTCTAAACGTGAGGAATGCAAATCTGCAACTACATCTGAAATATCTCCACAATTGCCGATTTGCAGCAGCTTTTCCTATTCCAAGAGGTACATTTCCAACGTTTTTGGGTATATACCGCTGCCCAAAAAATTTATTATTTGCAGTAACTGGACGAACTTTTCGCACACTGATGCGTCTATACGTGAGGAATGCAAATCTGCAACTACATCTGAAATATCTCCACAATTGCCGATTTGCAGCAGCTTTTCCTATTCCAAGAGGTACATTTCCAACGTTTTTGGGTATATACCGCTGCCCAAAAAATTTATTATTTGCAGTAACTGGACGAACTTTTCGCACACTGATGCGTCTAAACGTGAGGAATGCAAATCTGCAACTACATCTGAAATATCTCCACAATTACCGATTTGCAGCAGCTTTTCCTATTCCAAGAGGTACATTTCCAACGTTTTTGGGTATATACCGGTGCCCAAAAAATTTATTATTTGCAGTAACTGGACGAACTTTTCGCACACTGATGCGTCTAAACGTGAGGAATGCAAATCTGCAACTACATCTGAAATATCTCCACAATTACCGATTTGCAGCAGCTTTTCCTATTCCAAGAGGTACATTTCCAACGTTTTTGGGTATATACCGGTGCCCAAAAAATTTATTATTTGCAGTAACTGGACGAACTTTTCGCACACTGATGCGTCTAAACGTGAGGAATGCAAATCTGCAACTACATCTGAAATATCTCCACAATTGCCGATTTGCAGCAGCTTTTCCTATTCCAAGAGGTACATTTCCAACGTTTTTGGGTATATACCGCTGCCCAAAAAATTTATTATTTGCAGTAACTGGACGAACTTTTCGCACACTGATGCGTCTATACGTGAGGAATGCAAATCTGCAACTACATCTGAAATATCTCCACAATTGCCGATTTGCAGCAGCTTTTCCTATTCCAAGAGGTACATTTCCAACGTTTTTGGGTATATACCGCTGCCCAAAAAATTTATTATTTGCAGTAACTGGACGAACTTTTCGCACACTGATGCGTCTAAACGTGAGGAATGCAAATCTGCAACTACATCTGAAATATCTCCACAATTACCGATTTGCAGCAGCTTTTCCTATTCCAAGAGGTACATTTCCAACGTTTTTGGGTATATACCGGTGCCCAAAAAATTTATTATTTGCAGTAACTGGACGAACTTTTCGCACACTGATGCGTCTAAACGTGAGGAATGCAAATCTGCAACTACATCTGAAATATCTCCACAATTGCCGATTTGCAGCAGCTTTTCCTATTCCAAGAGGTACATTTCCAACGTTTTTGGGTATATACCGCTGCCCAAAAAATTTATTATTTGCAGTAACTGGACGAACTTTTCGCTCACTGATGCGTCTAAACGTGAGGAATGCAAATCTGCAACTACATCTGAAATATCTCCACAATTGCCGATTTGCAGCAGCTTTTCCTATTCCAAGAGGTACATTTCCAACGTTTTTGGGTATATACCGGTGCCCAAAAAATTTATTATTTGCAGTAACTGGACGAACTTTTCGCACACTGATGCGTCTATACGTGAGGAATGCAAATCTGCAACTACATCTGAAATATCTCCACAATTGCCGATTTGCAGCAGCTTTTCCTATTCCAAGAGGTACATTTCCAACGTTTTTGGGTATATACCGCTGCCCAAAAAATTTATTATTTGCAGTAACTGGACGAACTTTTCGCACACTGATGCGTCTAAACGTGAGGAATGCAAATCTGCAACTACATCTGAAATATCTCCACAATTGCCGATTTGCAGCAGCTTTTCCTATTCCAAGAGGTACATTTCCAACGTTTTTGGGTATATACCGGTGCCCAAAAAATTTATTATTTGCAGTAACTGGACGAACTTTTCGCACACTGATGCGTCTAAACGTGAGGAATGCAAATCTGCAACTACATCTGAAATATCTCCACAATTACCGATTTGCAGCAGCTTTTCCTATTCCAAGAGGTACATTTCCAACGTTTTTGGGTATATACCGGTGCCCAAAAAATTTATTATTTGCAGTAACTGGACGAACTTTTCGCACACTGATGCGTCTAAACGTGAGGAATGCAAATCTGCAACTACATCTGAAATATCTCCACAATTGCCGATTTGCAGCAGCTTTTCCTATTCCAAGAGGTACATTTCCAACGTTTTTGGGTATATACCGGTGCCCAAAAAATTTATTATTTGCAGTAACTGGACGAACTTTTCGCACACTGATGCGTCTAAACGTGAGGAATGCAAATCTGCAACTACATCTGAAATATCTCCACAATTGCCGATTTGCAGCAGCTTTTCCTATTCCAAGAGGTACATTTCCAACGTTTTTGGGTATATACCGCTGCCCAAAAAATTTATTATTTGCAGTAACTGGACGAACTTTTCGCACACTGATGCGTCTAAACGTGAGGAATGCAAATCTGCAACTACATCTGAAATATCTCCACAATTGCCGATTTGCAGCAGCTTTTCCTATTCCAAGAGGTACATTTCCAACGTTTTTGGGTATATACCGGTGCCCAAAAAATTTATTATTTGCAGTAACTGGACGAACTTTTCGCACACTGATGCGTCTAAACGTGAGGAATGCAAATCTGCAACTACATCTGAAATATCTCCACAATTACCGATTTGCAGCAGCTTTTCCTATTCCAAGAGGTACATTTCCAACGTTTTTGGGTATATACCGGTGCCCAAAAAATTTATTATTTGCAGTAACTGGACGAACTTTTCGCACACTGATGCGTCTAAACGTGAGGAATGCAAATCTGCAACTACATCTGAAATATCTCCACAATTGCCGATTTGCAGCAGCTTTTCCTATTCCAAGAGGTACATTTCCAACGTTTTTGGGTATATACCGCTGCCCAAAAAATTTATTATTTGCAGTAACTGGACGAACTTTTCGCACACTGATGCGTCTAAACGTGAGGAATGCAAATCTGCAACTACATCTGAAATATCTCCACAATTGCCGATTTGCAGCAGCTTTTCCTATTCCAAGAGGTACATTTCCAACGTTTTTGGGTATATACCGGTGCCCAAAAAATTTATTATTTGCAGTAACTGGACGAACTTTTCGCACACTGATGCGTCTAAACGTGAGGAATGCAAATCTGCAACTACATCTGAAATATCTCCACAATTGCCGATTTGCAGCAGCTTTTCCTATTCCAAGAGGTACATTTCCAACGTTTTTGGGTATATACCGGCTGCCCAAAAAATTTATTATTTGCAGTAACTGGACGAACTTTTCGCACACTGATGCGTCTATACGTGAGGAATGCAAATCTGCAACTACATCTGAAATATCTCCACAATTGCCGATTTGCAGCAGCTTTTCCTATTCCAAGAGGTAGATTTCCAACGTTTTTGGGTATATACCGCTGCCCAAAAAATTTATTATTTGCAGTAACTGGACGAACTTTTCGCACACTGATGCGTCTAAACGTGAGGAATGCAAATCTGCAACTACATCTGAAATATCTCCACAATTGCCGATTTGCAGCAGCTTTTCCTATTCCAAGAGGTACATTTCCAACGTTTTTGGGTATATACCGGTGCCCAAAAAATTTATTATTTGCAGTAACTGGACGAACTTTTCGCACACTGATGCGTCTATACGTGAGGAATGCAAATCTGCAACTACATCTGAAATATCTCCACAATTGCCGATTTGCAGCAGCTTTTCCTATTCCAAGAGGTAAATTTCCAACGTTTTTGGGTATATACCGGTGCCCAAAAAATTTATTATTTGCAGTAACTGGACGAACTTTTCGCACACTGATGCGTCTAAACGTGAGGAATGCAAATCTGCAACTACATCTGAAATATCTCCACAATTACCGATTTGCAGCAGCTTTTCCTATTCCAAGAGGTACATTTCCAACGTTTTTGGGTATATACCGCTGCCCAAAAAATTTATTATTTGCAGTAACTGGACGAACTTTTCGCACACTGATGCGTCTAAACGTGAGGAATGCAAATCTGCAACTACATCTGAAATATCTCCACAATTACCGATTTGCAGCAGCTTTTCCTATTCCAAGAGGTACATTTCCAACGTTTTTGGGTATATACCGGTGCCCAAAAAATTTATTATTTGCAGTAACTGGACGAACTTTTCGCACACTGATGCGTCTAAACGTGAGGAATGCAAATCTGCAACTACATCTGAAATATCTCCACAATTGCCGATTTGCAGCAGCTTTTCCTATTCCAAGAGGTACATTTCCAACGTTTTTGGGTATATACCGGTGCCCAAAAAATTTATTATTTGCAGTAACTGGACGAACTTTTCGCACACTGATGCGTCTAAACGTGAGGAATGCAAATCTGCAACTACATCTGAAATATCTCCACAATTGCCGATTTGCAGCAGCTTTTCCTATTCCAAGAGGTAAATTTCCAACGTTTTTGGGTATATACCGGTGCCCAAAAAATTTATTATTTGCAGTAACTGGACGAACTTTTCGCACACTGATGCGTCTAAACGTGAGGAATGCAAATCTGCAACTACATCTGAAATATCTCCACAATTGCCGATTTGCAGCAGCTTTTCCTATTCCAAGAGGTACATTTCCAACGTTTTTGGGTATATACCGCTGCCCAAAAAATTTATTATTTGCAGTAACTGGACGAACTTTTCGCACACTGATGCGTCTAAACGTGAGGAATGCAAATCTGCAACTACATCTGAAATATCTCCACAATTACCGATTTGCAGCAGCTTTTCCTATTCCAAGAGGTAGATTTCCAACGTTTTTGGGTATATACCGCTGCCCAAAAAATTTATTATTTGCAGTAACTGGACGAACTTTTCGCACACTGATGCGTCTAAACGTGAGGAATGCAAATCTGCAACTACATCTGAAATATCTCCACAATTGCCGATTTGCAGCAGCTTTTCCTATTCCAAGAGGTACATTTCCAACGTTTTTGGGTATATACCGCTGCCCAAAAAATTTATTATTTGCAGTAACTGGACGAACTTTTCGCACACTGATGCGTCTAAACGTGAGGAATGCAAATCTGCAACTACATCTGAAATATCTCCACAATTGCCGATTTGCAGCAGCTTTTCCTATTCCAAGAGGTAGATTTCCAACGTTTTTGGGTATATACCGCTGCCCAAAAAATTTATTATTTGCAGTAACTGGACGAACTTTTCGCACACTGATGCGTCTAAACGTGAGGAATGCAAATCTGCAACTACATCTGAAATATCTCCACAATTGCCGATTTGCAGCAGCTTTTCCTATTCCAAGAGGTACATTTCCAACGTTTTTGGGTATATACCGGTGCCCAAAAAATTTATTATTTGCAGTAACTGGACGAACTTTTCGCACACTGATGCGTCTATACGTGAGGAATGCAAATCTGCAACTACATCTGAAATATCTCCACAATTGCCGATTTGCAGCAGCTTTTCCTATTCCAAGAGGTAGATTTCCAACGTTTTTGGGTATATACCGCTGCCCAAAAAATTTATTATTTGCAGTAACTGGACGAACTTTTCGCACACTGATGCGTCTAAACGTGAGGAATGCAAATCTGCAACTACATCTGAAATATCTCCACAATTGCCGATTTGCAGCAGCTTTTCCTATTCCAAGAGGTACATTTCCAACGTTTTTGGGTATATACCGCTGCCCAAAAAATTTATTATTTGCAGTAACTGGACGAACTTTTCGCACACTGATGCGTCTAAACGTGAGGAATGCAAATCTGCAACTACATCTGAAATATCTCCACAATTGCCGATTTGCAGCAGCTTTTCCTATTCCAAGAGGTACATTTCCAACGTTTTTGGGTATATACCGGTGCCCAAAAAATTTATTATTTGCAGTAACTGGACGAACTTTTCGCACACTGATGCGTCTAAACGTGAGGAATGCAAATCTGCAACTACATCTGAAATATCTCCACAATTGCCGATTTGCAGCAGCTTTTCCTATTCCAAGAGGTAAATTTCCAACGTTTTTGGGTATATACCGCTGCCCAAAAAATTTATTATTTGCAGTAACTGGACGAACTTTTCGCACACTGATGCGTCTAAACGTGAGGAATGCAAATCTGCAACTACATCTGAAATATCTCCACAATTGCCGATTTGCAGCAGCTTTTCCTATTCCAAGAGGTACATTTCCAACGTTTTTGGGTATATACCGGTGCCCAAAAAATTTATTATTTGCAGTAACTGGACGAACTTTTCGCACACTGATGCGTCTAAACGTGAGGAATGCAAATCTGCAACTACATCTGAAATATCTCCACAATTGCCGATTTGCAGCAGCTTTTCCTATTCCAAGAGGTACATTTCCAACGTTTTTGGGTATATACCGGTGCCCAAAAATTTATTATTTGCAGTAACTGGACGAACTTTTCGCACACTGATGCGTCTAAACGTGAGGAATGCAAATCTGCAACTACATCTGAAATATCTCCACAATTGCCGATTTGCAGCAGCTTTTCCTATTCCAAGAGGTAAATTTCCAACGTTTTTGGGTATATACCGCTGCCCAAAAAATTTATTATTTGCAGTAACTGGACGAACTTTTCGCACACTGATGCGTCTAAACGTGAGGAATGCAAATCTGCAACTACATCTGAAATATCTCCACAATTACCGATTTGCAGCAGCTTTTCCTATTCCAAGAGGTACATTTCCAACGTTTTTGGGTATATACCGGTGCCCAAAAAATTTATTATTTGCAGTAACTGGACGAACTTTTCGCACACTGATGCGTCTAAACGTGAGGAATGCAAATCTGCAACTACATCTGAAATATCTCCACAATTGCCGATTTGCAGCAGCTTTTCCTATTCCAAGAGGTACATTTCCAACGTTTTTGGGTATATACCGGTGCCCAAAAAATTTATTATTTGCAGTAACTGGACGAACTTTTCGCACACTGATGCGTCTATACGTGAGGAATGCAAATCTGCAACTACATCTGAAATATCTCCACAATTGCCGATTTGCAGCAGCTTTTCCTATTCCAAGAGGTAAATTTCCAACGTTTTTGGGTATATACCGCTGCCCAAAAAATTTATTATTTGCAGTAACTGGACGAACTTTTCGCACACTGATGCGTCTATACGTGAGGAATGCAAATCTGCAACTACATCTGAAATATCTCCACAATTGCCGATTTGCAGCAGCTTTTCCTATTCCAAGAGGTACATTTCCAACGTTTTTGGGTATATACCGCTGCCCAAAAAATTTATTATTTGCAGTAACTGGACGAACTTTTCGCACACTGATGCGTCTAAACGTGAGGAATGCAAATCTGCAACTACATCTGAAATATCTCCACAATTGCCGATTTGCAGCAGCTTTTCCTATTCCAAGAGGTACATTTCCAACGTTTTTGGGTATATACCGGTGCCCAAAAAATTTATTATTTGCAGTAACTGGACGAACTTTTCGCACACTGATGCGTCTAAACGTGAGGAATGCAAATCTGCAACTACATCTGAAATATCTCCACAATTGCCGATTTGCAGCAGCTTTTCCTATTCCAAGAGGTAGATTTCCAACGTTTTTGGGTATATACCGGTGCCCAAAAAATTTATTATTTGCAGTAACTGGACGAACTTTTCGCACACTGATGCGTCTAAACGTGAGGAATGCAAATCTGCAACTACATCTGAAATATCTCCACAATTGCCGATTTGCAGCAGCTTTTCCTATTCCAAGAGGTAAATTTCCAACGTTTTTGGGTATATACCGGTGCCCAAAAATTTATTATTTGCAGTAACTGGACGAACTTTTCGCACACTGATGCGTCTATACGTGAGGAATGCAAATCTGCAACTACATCTGAAATATCTCCACAATTGCCGATTTGCAGCAGCTTTTCCTATTCCAAGAGGTAAATTTCCAACGTTTTTGGGTATATACCGCTGCCCAAAAAATTTATTATTTGCAGTAACTGGACGAACTTTTCGCACACTGATGCGTCTAAACGTGAGGAATGCAAATCTGCAACTACATCTGAAATATCTCCACAATTGCCGATTTGCAGCAGCTTTTCCTATTCCAAGAGGTAAATTTCCAACGTTTTTGGGTATATACCGCTGCCCAAAAAATTTATTATTTGCAGCAACTGGACGAACTTTTCGCACACTGATGCGTCTAAACGTGAGGAATGCAAATCTGCAACTACATCTGAAATATCTCCACAATTGCCGATTTGCAGCAGCTTTTCCTATTCCAAGAGGTACATTTCCAACGTTTTTGGGTATATACCGGTGCCCAAAAATTTATTATTTGCAGTAACTGGACGAACTTTTCGCACACTGATGCGTCTAAACGTGAGGAATGCAAATCTGCAACTACATCTGAAATATCTCCACAATTGCCGATTTGCAGCAGCTTTTCCTATTCCAAGAGGTACATTTCCAACGTTTTTGGGTATATACCGGTGCCCAAAAAATTTATTATTTGCAGTAACTGGACGAACTTTTCGCACACTGATGCGTCTAAACGTGAGGAATGCAAATCTGCAACTACATCTGAAATATCTCCACAATTGCCGATTTGCAGCAGCTTTTCCTATTCCAAGAGGTAAATTTCCAACGTTTTTGGGTATATACCGGTGCCCAAAAAATTTATTATTTGCAGTAACTGGACGAACTTTTCGCACACTGATGCGTCTAAACGTGAGGAATGCAAATCTGCAACTACATCTGAAATATCTCCACAATTGCCGATTTGCAGCAGCTTTTCCTATTCCAAGAGGTAAATTTCCAACGTTTTTGGGTATATACCGGTGCCCAAAAAATTTATTATTTGCAGTAACTGGACGAACTTTTCGCACACTGATGCGTCTAAACGTGAGGAATGCAAATCTGCAACTACATCTGAAATATCTCCACAATTGCCGATTTGCAGCAGCTTTTCCTATTCCAAGAGGTAAATTTCCAACGTTTTTGGGTATATACCGCTGCCCAAAAAATTTATTATTTGCAGTAACTGGACGAACTTTTCGCACACTGATGCGTCTAAACGTGAGGAATGCAAATCTGCAACTACATCTGAAATATCTCCACAATTACCGATTTGCAGCAGCTTTTCCTATTCCAAGAGGTAAATTTCCAACGTTTTTGGGTATATACCGCTGCCCAAAAAATTTATTATTTGCAGTAACTGGACGAACTTTTCGCACACTGATGCGTCTAAACGTGAGGAATGCAAATCTGCAACTACATCTGAAATATCTCCACAATTACGATTTGCAGCAGCTTTTCCTATTCCAAGAGGTAAATTTCCAACGTTTTTGGGTATATACCGCTGCCCAAAAAATTTATTATTTGCAGTAACTGGACGAACTTTTCGCACACTGATGCGTCTAAACGTGAGGAATGCAAATCTGCAACTACATCTGAAATATCTCCACAATTACCGATTTGCAGCAGCTTTTCCTATTCCAAGAGGTAAATTTCCAACGTTTTTGGGTATATACCGGTGCCCAAAAAATTTATTATTTGCAGTAACTGGACGAACTTTTCGCACACTGATGCGTCTATACGTGAGGAATGCAAATCTGCAACTACATCTGAAATATCTCCACAATTGCCGATTTGCAGCAGCTTTTCCTATTCCAAGAGGTAGATTTCCAACGTTTTTGGGTATATACCGGTGCCCAAAAAATTTATTATTTGCAGTAACTGGACGAACTTTTCGCACACTGATGCGTCTAAACGTGAGGAATGCAAATCTGCAACTACATCTGAAATATCTCCACAATTGCCGATTTGCAGCAGCTTTTCCTATTCCAAGAGGTAGATTTCCAACGTTTTTGGGTATATACCGCTGCCCAAAAAATTTATTATTTGCAGTAACTGGACGAACTTTTCGCACACTGATGCGTCTAAACGTGAGGAATGCAAATCTGCAACTACATCTGAAATATCTCCACAATTACCGATTTGCAGCAGCTTTTCCTATTCCAAGAGGTAAATTTCCAACGTTTTTGGGTATATACCGGTGCCCAAAAAATTTATTATTTGCAGTAACTGGACGAACTTTTCGCACACTGATGCGTCTAAACGTGAGGAATGCAAATCTGCAACTACATCTGAAATATCTCCACAATTGCCGATTTGCAGCAGCTTTTCCTATTCCAAGAGGTACATTTCCAACGTTTTTGGGTATATACCGGTGCCCAAAAAATTTATTATTTGCAGTAACTGGACGAACTTTTCGCACACTGATGCGTCTAAACGTGAGGAATGCAAATCTGCAACTACATCTGAAATATCTCCACAATTGCCGATTTGCAGCAGCTTTTCCTATTCCAAGAGGTAAATTTCCAACGTTTTTGGGTATATACCGCTGCCCAAAAAATTTATTATTTGCAGTAACTGGACGAACTTTTCGCACACTGATGCGTCTAAACGTGAGGAATGCAAATCTGCAACTACATCTGAAATATCTCCACAATTGCCGATTTGCAGCAGCTTTTCCTATTCCAAGAGGTAGATTTCCAACGTTTTTGGGTATATACCGGTGCCCAAAAAATTTATTATTTGCAGTAACTGGACGAACTTTCGCACACTGATGCGTCTATACGTGAGGAATGCAAATCTGCAACTACATCTGAAATATCTCCACAATTGCCGATTTGCAGCAGCTTTTCCTATTCCAAGAGGTAGATTTCCAACGTTTTTGGGTATATACCGCTGCCCAAAAAATTTATTATTTGCAGTAACTGGACGAACTTTTCGCACACTGATGCGTCTATACGTGAGGAATGCAAATCTGCAACTACATCTGAAATATCTCCACAATTGCCGATTTGCAGCAGCTTTTCCTATTCCAAGAGGTAAATTTCCAACGTTTTTGGGTATATACCGCTGCCCAAAAAATTTATTATTTGCAGTAACTGGACGAACTTTTCGCACACTGATGCGTCTAAACGTGAGGAATGCAAATCTGCAACTACATCTGAAATATCTCCACAATTGCCGATTTGCAGCAGCTTTTCCTATTCCAAGAGGTAGATTTCCAACGTTTTTGGGTATATACCGCTGCCCAAAAAATTTATTATTTGCAGAAACTGGACGAACTTTTCGCACACTGATGCGTCTATACGTGAGGAATGCAAATCTGCAACTACATCTGAAATATCTCCACAATTGCCGATTTGCAGCAGCTTTTCCTATTCCAAGAGGTAGATTTCCAACGTTTTTGGGTATATACCGGTGCCCAAAAAATTTATTATTTGCAGTAACTGGACGAACTTTTCGCACACTGATGCGTCTAAACGTGAGGAATGCAAATCTGCAACTACATCTGAAATATCTCCACAATTGCCGATTTGCAGCAGCTTTTCCTATTCCAAGAGGTAAATTTCCAACGTTTTTGGGTATATACCGTGCCCAAAAAATTTATTATTTGCAGTAACTGGACGAACTTTTCGCACACTGATGCGTCTATACGTGAGGAATGCAAATCTGCAACTACATCTGAAATATCTCCACAATTGCCGATTTGCAGCAGCTTTTCCTATTCCAAGAGGTAAATTTCCAACGTTTTTGGGTATATACCGCTGCCCAAAAAATTTATTATTTGCAGTAACTGGACGAACTTTTCGCACACTGATGCGTCTAAACGTGAGGAATGCAAATCTGCAACTACATCTGAAATATCTCCACAATTACCGATTTGCAGCAGCTTTTCCTATTCCAAGAGGTACATTTCCAACGTTTTTGGGTATATACCGGTGCCCAAAAAATTTATTATTTGCAGTAACTGGACGAACTTTTCGCACACTGATGCGTCTAAACGTGAGGAATGCAAATCTGCAACTACATCTGAAATATCTCCACAATTGCCGATTTGCAGCAGCTTTTCCTATTCCAAGAGGTAAATTTCCAACGTTTTTGGGTATATACCGCTGCCCAAAAAATTTATTATTTGCAGTAACTGGACGAACTTTTCGCACACTGATGCGTCTAAACGTGAGGAATGCAAATCTGCAACTACATCTGAAATATCTCCACAATTACCGATTTGCAGCAGCTTTTCCTATTCCAAGAGGTAAATTTCCAACGTTTTTGGGTATATACCGCTGCCCAAAAAATTTATTATTTGCAGTAACTGGACGAACTTTTCGCACACTGATGCGTCTAAACGTGAGGAATGCAAATCTGCAACTACATCTGAAATATCTCCACAATTGCCGATTTGCAGCAGCTTTTCCTATTCCAAGAGGTAGATTTCCAACGTTTTTGGGTATATACCGCTGCCCAAAAAATTTATTATTTGCAGTAACTGGACGAACTTTTCGCACACTGATGCGTCTAAACGTGAGGAATGCAAATCTGCAACTACATCTGAAATATCTCCACAATGCCGATTTGCAGCAGCTTTTCCTATTCCAAGAGGTAGATTTCCAACGTTTTGGGTATATACCGCTGCCCAAAAAATTTATTATTTGCAGTAAATGGACGAACTTTTCGCACACTGATGCGTCTAAACGTGAGGAATGCAAATCTGCAACTACATCTGAAATATCTCCACAATTGCCGATTTGCAGCAGCTTTTCCTATTCCAAGAGGTACATTTCCAACGTTTTTGGGTATATACCGCTGCCCAAAAAATTTATTATTTGCAGTAACTGGACGAACTTTTCGCACACTGATGCGTCTAAACGTGAGGAATGCAAATCTGCAACTACATCTGAAATATCTCCACAATTGCCGATTTGCAGCAGCTTTTCCTATTCCAAGAGGTACATTTCCAACGTTTTTGGGCCCAAAAAATTTATTATTTGCAGTAACTGGACGAACTTTTCGCACACTGATGCGTCTATACGTGAGGAATGCAAATCTGCAACTACATCTGAAATATCTCCACAATGCCGATTTGCAGCAGCTTTTCCTATTCCAAGAGGTAAATTTCCAACGTTTTTGGGTATATACCGCTGCCCAAAAAATTTATTATTTGCAGTAACTGGACGAACTTTTCGCACACTGATGCGTCTAAACGGTGAGGAATGCAAATCTGCAACTACATCTGAAATATCTCCACAATTACCGATTTGCAGCAGCTTTTCCTATTCCAAGAGGTAAATTTCCAACGTTTTGGGTATATACCGCTGCCCAAAAAATTTATTATTGCAGTAACTGGACGAACTTTTCGCACACTGATGCGTCTAAACGTGAGGAATGCAAATCTGCAACTACATCTGAAATATCTCACAATTAGCCGATTTGCAGCAGCTTTTCCTATTCCAAGAGGTAAATTTCCAACGTTTTTGGGTATATACCGGCTGCCCAAAAAATTTATTATTTGCAGTAACTGGACGAACTTTTCGCACACTGATGCGTCTATACGTGAGGAATGCAAATCTGCAACTACATCTGAAATATCTCCACAATGCCGATTTGCAGCAGCTTTTCCTATTCCAAGAGGTACATTTCCAACGTTTTTGGGTATATACCGCTGCCCAAAAAATTTATTATTTGCAGTAGTAATTGGACGAACTTTTCGCACACTGATGCGTCTAACGTGAGGAATGCAAATCTGCAACTACATCTGAAATATCTCCACAATTGCCGATTTGCAGCAGCTTTTCCTATTCCAAGAGGTAAATTTCCAACGTTTTTGGGTATATACCGGTGCCAAAAAATTTATTATTTGCAGTAACTGGACGAACTTTTCGCACACTGATGCGTCTAAACGTGAGGAATGCAAATCTGCAACTACATCTGAAATATCTCCACAATTGCCGATTTGCAGCAGCTTTTCCTATTCCAAGAGGTAGATTTCCAACGTTTTTGGGTATATACCGCTGCCCAAAAAATTTATTATTTGCAGTAACTGGACGAACTTTTCGCACACTGATGCGTCTAAACGTGAGGAATGCAAATCTGCAACTACATCTGAAATATCTCCACAATTACCGATTTGCAGCAGCTTTTCCTATTCCAAGAGGTACATTTCCAACGTTTTTGGGTATATACCGGTGCCCAAAAATTTATTATTGCAGTAACTGGACGAACTTTTCGCACACTGATGCGTCTAAACGTGAGGAATGCAAATCTGCAACTACATCTGAAATATCTCCACAATTACCGATTTGCAGCAGCTTTTCCTATTCCAAGAGGTACATTTCCAACGTTTTTGGGTATATACCGGTGCCCAAAAAATTTATTATTTGCAGTAACTGGACGAACTTTTCGCACACTGATGCGTCTAAACGTGAGGAATGCAAATCTGCAACTACATCTGAAATATCTCCACAATTGCCGATTTGCAGCAGCTTTTCCTATTCCAAGAGGTACATTCCAACGTTTTTGGGTATATACCGGTGCCCAAAAAAATTTATTTGCAGTAACTGGACGAACTTTTCGCACCACTGATGCGTCTAACGTGAGGAATGCAAATCTGCAACTACATCTGAAATATCTCCACAATTGCCGATTTGCAGCAGCTTTTCCTATTCCAAGAGGTACATTTCCAACGTTTTTGGGTATATACCGCTGCCCAAAAAATTTATTATTTGCAGTAATTGGACGAACTTTTCGCGCACTGATGCGTCTATACGTGAGGAATGCAAATCTGCAACTACATCTGAAATATCTCCACAATATGCCGATTTGCAGCAGCTTTTCCTATTCCAAGAGGTACATTTCCAACGTTTTTGGGTATATACCGCTGCCCAAAAAATTTATTATTTGCAGTAACTGGACGAACTTTTCGCACACTGATGCGTC
>JAVRBK010000150.1:25000-27531 GCA_036250285.1 Pyrocoelia pectoralis | reverse complement strand
AAGTTACCAGCCCTGAAAATGGATGGCGCTTAAGCGTCGTGCTTATACTTCGCCGTTGGCGGCAAGCGCGTCGCGCCCTCGGGCGCGGCGCAAAGAGAGGCCCCGACGAGTAGGGGGGTCGCGACGGTGAGCGCAGAAGACCGGGCGTAGAGCCCGTCTGGAGCCGCCGTCGGCGCAGATCTTGGTGGTAGTAGCAAATACTTCAGCGAGCACCTGGAGGACTGACGTGGAGAAGGGTTTCGTGTGAACAGCAGTTTGCACACGAGTCAGTCGATCCTAAGCCGCTAGGCGAAAGCCGACGTCGATGAGGCGCGTACACGCGAGATCGACGACACGCCGCCGTACGCGGCGACGACGCACGCGTCACGCGTGTCGCGCGTTCGGACGACTAAACACGCGCGCAAGAGTGCACGTACGCTCGTCCCTCGACGACGCAGCGTACAACACACACCGCGTGTTGGGTCTCGCGCGCGCGCACGCACGCACGAGAACGTGCCGCGCCCGTACCGGCAGCAGTAGTTGTACGTATCATGTCGCGCCTCAGGGGCGAAAGGGAATGCGGTTCCTATTCCGCAACCCGGCAACGGAACCGCCACTATTCGGGCCCTCATCTGAGAGTTCGTCTGGGTAACCTAAAACGACCCGGAGACGCCGTCGGGAGGTCCGGGAAGAGTTTTCTTTTCTGCATGAGCGTTCGAGATCCATGGAAGCCCATAGCGGGGAGATATGGTTCGGAACGCGAAGAGCACCGCAATTGCCGCGGTGTCCGGATCGTCCCCTCGGACCTTGAAAATCCGGGAGAGGGCTACGAGGAGCGACCGTGCCGGCTCGTACCCATATCCGCAGCCGGTCTCCAAGGTGAATAGCCTCTAGTCGATAGAATAATGTAGGTAAGGGAAGTCGGCAAATTAGATCCGTAACTTCGGGACAAGGATTGGCTCTGAGGGCCGGGGCGCGTCGGGCTTGGCGCGGCAGCGGACGACGGCCAAAGACCGGGACCGAGTTAGGCGGCGTCCGTCTCACTAGCGGGGGCGTTCGTCGATCCGACCTCGGTACCGCGTTCGCAGGCCGCCCGCGAAAACGTCAAGCTGCGGGGCCCCGCGCTAGCGTTCGGAGACTCCGGCGGTAGGTTCGCTTCGCGGCGTTCCGGAACCGGTCCCTCTCCGTCTCGCGACGCTCGGGACGTTACCCCTTCGACCGCCGACAAACGACCGACTCAGAACTGGCACGGACAAGGGGAATCCGACTGTCTAATTAAAACAAAGCATTGCGATGGCCCCAAAGGGTGTTGACGCAATGTGATTTCTGCCCAGTGCTCTGAATGTCAACGTGAAGAGATTCAAGCAAGCGCGGGTAAACGGCAGGAGTAACTATGACTCAGTCGGAATGTTGAGACAACTAGACCGAGAGCTACGGGTAGTGTACAAGCAAATATACCACCTGCCGCAAGGTACCGCCAATGGGTTGTTCTACGGCGGCAGGGCAGACGGGGGATTAGGTCTGCCGAAGTTAGAAACACTAGTGACTTCGGCAACCCTAAAGATCGGTCTGGCATTCGTGTCCAATGCAGACCCGGTAATGCAAGCTCTCGCGAGGGGCGCACGTCTGGTAGACCGTCTGGAGCGTGTAGCCCGTCAATCTCGCATACCCTGGCCGTGCACGAAAAGCGAGATACAGGCATTTAAGAGAAGGGCCAGGAAGGAAGAGCTTGCAAGATGGGGCGGCCTTCACTCTCAAGGAAAGTCGGTCGCGGCGCTCACCGGCGATAAAATTGGAAACCGCTGGCTCGCAGATCCTCACCTGTTGAAGCCGTGTCGTCGAATAACAGCCCTGAAAATGAGAGTGAATTCATGCGCTGATAGGGTGGCCATGAAGAGAGCCGGAGCCCAAGGTGAAGTATCCTGCAGAAGATGTGACGCCCAGAAGGAGACCCTGGGGCACATCCTGGGCCAATGCACATACACGAAGCCCAGCAGGATTCACCGCCACAATCAGATTTGCGACCTGATTGTGGAGCGAGTTACAAAGCAGCAGCCACCGGTAGCAGTGACGAGGGAACCGTCCATCAGGCTACCCTCGGGCGGGAATCTCAAACCCGATCTGGTGCTACAGAACCAGAGAGGGGTCTTCGTGGTCGACGTCACCGTCCGCCACGAAGACAATGATTACCTAGCTCAAGGGAGACAGGAAAAATTCACGAAATATAGCCAACTGCTACCGCTCCTCCGAGAAAAAAGTGAGGATATCGGAGAAGTCCTACCAATTGTGGTAGGAACGAGGGGGGCGATGCCCAAGGAGACGGTCAAGGCCCTAGCGCGCTTGGGCATAACCGATCGAAAGACGCTTCTGACGATGTCATTGATAGCGCACCGTTGTTCCATTGAAATATACCACCAGTTCATGGACTACAACGCCCCCCTCCTCCCTGCGGGGAGCAGGCGAAGGTGGGAATCTCGACTACCACCCTAGCCTAAAAACCTGCGTGCCAACAGCCTCCTTTGCCAATGTGTCACGTCTATTTTAAACAGAGG
>JAVRBK010000150.1:7500-20000 GCA_036250285.1 Pyrocoelia pectoralis | reverse complement strand
TCGAGCCGTCGAGCTCGGCGAGCGTTGGCGCGCGAACGGGGCGTTTCCCCGACCGTGCGCGGCGGTCGTCCCGCTCAGTATCAACTATATTATGGTAGCGTGTCGGGATCGTCGACGCGCCGAGCTCCGCTGTTCTTACAAGTCTGGCGGCTGTTCGGTTAGAGCTCCGCTGTTCCGCGTCGGGGCCCGCAAGGCGAGAGGCGCGCGCCCGCGGCCTGGCCAAGTAGCGGGCTCCGCTGTTGTTTGCTGTCATCCGCCGACTACTTTTCTGTCCACTCGAGCACCGAAGTCCTGCAAGATGTCGAGCAAGCGAGCTCGGCCACCGTACGGGCGCGAACGGGGCGTTTCCCCGACCGTGCGCGGCGGTCGTCACGCTCAGTATCAACTATATTATGGTAGCGCGTCGGGATCGTCGTCGCGCCGAGCTCCGCTGTTCTTACTAGTCTGGCGGCTGTTCGGTACGAGACACGCTTTTCAGCGTCGTGGCCCGCAAGGCGAGAAACCCGCCCCCGCGGCATGGCCAAGTAGCGGGCACCGCTGTAGTTTGCTGTCATCCGCCGACTACTTTTCTGGCCACTCGAGCACCGAAGTCCTGCAAGATGTCGAGCAAGCGAGCTCGGCGACCGTCCGGGCGCTAACGGGGCGTTTCCCCGACCGTGCGCGGCGGTCGTCACGCTCAGTATCAACTATATTATGGTAGCGCGTCGGGATCGTCGACGCGCCGAGCTCCGCTGTTGTTACAAGACTGGCGGCTGTTCGGAACGAGACACGCATTTCAGCGTCGTGGCCCGCAAGGCGAGAAACGCGCCCCCGCGGCCTGGCCAAGTAGCGGGCTCCGCTGTAGTTTGGTGTCATCCGCCGACTACTTTTCTGGCCACTCGAGCACCGAAGTCCAGCAAGATGTCGAGCAAGCGAGCTCGGCGACCGTCCGGGCGCTAACGGGGCGTTTCCCCGACCGTGCGCGGCGGTCGTCACGCTCAGTATCAACTATATTATGGTAGCGCGTCGGGATCGTCGACGCGCCGAGCTCCGCTGTTGTTACAAGACTGGCGGCTGTTCGGAACGAGACACGCATTTCAGCGTCGTGGCCCGCAAGGCGAGAAACGCGCCCCCGCGGCCTGGCCAAGTAGCGGGCTCCGCTGTAGTTTGGTGTCATCCGCCGACTACTTTTCTGGCCACTCGAGCACCGAAGTCCTGCAAGATGTCGAGCAAGCGAGCTCGGCGACCGTCCGGGCGCTAACGGGGCGTTTCCCCGACCGTGCGCGGCGGTCGTCACGCTCAGTATCAACTATATTATGGTAGCGCGTCGGGATCGTCGACGCGCCGAGCTCCGCTGTTCTTACTAGTCTGGCGGCTGTTCGGTACGAGACACGCTTTTCAGCGTCGTGGCCCGCAAGGCGAGAAACCCGCCCCCGCGGCCTGGCCAAGTAGCGGGCTCCGCTGTAGTTTGCTGTCATCCGCCGACTACTTTTCTGGCCACTCGAGCACCGAGGTCCTGCAAGATGTCGAGCAAGCGAGCTCGGCGACCGTCCGGGCGCTAACGGGGCGTTTCCCCGACCGTGCGCGGCGGTCGTCTCGCTCAAGTCGAACCATACAGAGGTAGCAAAGTCGCTGGCTCCGCTGTTGTTTAATGCCATCCGCCGAACCCTTTTATGGCCGCTCGAGCACCGAAGTCCTGCAAGGTGTCGAGCCGTCGAGCTCGGCGAGCGTTGGCGCGCGAACGGGGCGTTTCCCCGACCGTGCGCGGCGGTCGTCTCGCTCAGTCTCAACTATACTATGGTAGCGCGTCGGGGTCGTCGACGCGCCGAGCTCCGATGTTCTTACGAGCCTGGCGGCGGCTGTTCGGTACGAGCTCCGCTGTTCCGCGTCTGGGCCCGCAAGGCGAGAGACGCGCCCTCGTGGCTTGGCGCAGTCGCCGGCTCCGCTGTTGTTTAATCTCATCCGCCGGGTGCGACAACATACGTTAGGACAAAGAGAGGAGCTCCGCTTTTGTTTAATGCCATCCGCCGACTCATTTTCGGACGATTGCGGGCCCGCAGTCGGCTTGGCGAAGTCGCCGGCTCCGCTGTCGTTTAATCTCATCCGCCGGGTGCGACAACATGCGTTAGGACAAAGAGAGGAGCTCCGCTTTTGTTTAATGCCATCCGCCGACTCATTTTCGGACGATTGCGGGCCCGCAGTCGGCTTGGCGCAGTCGCCGGCTCCGCTGTTGTTTAATCTCGTCCGCCGGGTGCGACAACATACGTTAGGACAAAGAGAGGAGCTCCGCTTTTGTTTAATGCCATCCGCCGACTCATTTTCGGACGATTGCGGGCCCGCAGTCGGCTTGGCGAAGTCGCCGGCTCCGCTGTCGTTTAATCTCATCCGCCGGGTGCGACAACATGCGTTAGGACAAAGAGAGGAGCTCCGCTTTTGTTTAATGCCATCCGCCGACTCATTTTCGGACGATTGCGGCCAGCAGTCGGGCAAAATCTCGAGCGGGGCATCACCGCGATCGTCGGGTCGGGAACGTATGCGGTTCCCGGACCGTGCGCGGCGGTCGTCTCGGCCAACTCCAACTATATTATGGTGCTGTGTCGGATCGTCGAGAGACGGTCGATCAGTGCCGCGCGCGAGCCATACGCTAGGATGTATTTTGTCGCCTTACCCGTTACATTGCTATCGGATTTGTGCACATTACCTCTTCAGCACTATGCACGCTCGCGTCTCGTACCGAAGCGAGACCGCGGTCAACGCGCCGCCTTGCGTCGCACCGAACCCAATGCGGTCGAATATGACTTTTTATAGTGGTAACTATTCGTTATTACTAAATGAACTTTTGCGAATGCTCACCTCGTCCCGAGCGAGGATAGGCGCCGCAGTAAGCGAGAGAGGCTGCGGCGCGCAAGACACGGCGAACTCGAATACACGCACGTCTAGGCCCGACTACTTTCGCGAAGCGCTGAAGTGTCGGAGTCGAGTAAGAGCAGCGGTATTAGGAGGCAAAGGCGGGAAACCCGAGGTAACAAACGACGCACACGGAGGGCGACAGTGTGTGTGGTTCTCGGCGATTTTCCTTTGAGAGAGAGAGATCTAGAGAGGCGGATGGATAGATGGATGCAGAGTGAGAGTATCTCGTCGATCCTACGTCTCGCTAATAAGTAAATCCTTATTGCGCGGCCAGTCTCGCTCGAAGGAGCGATTCGAACCGCACGCACGCAATAAAAAGGCGGCGGTTTTTGGTGTTGGTCGTCTAGGTGTGTCGGTCGTGTCCCAGCGACCACCTCCACGTCGCCAACACCACGCCGCCGCCGTCGCGAGACCGACCCGCATCACACATCGGCCACGGCCGAGCGGGCCGCGTCGAGCAGATCCCTGGTTGATCCTGCCAGTAGTCATATGCTTGTCTCAAAGATTAAGCCATGCATGTCTCAGTACAAACCAAAATAAGGTGAAACCGCGAAAGGCTCATTATATCAGTTATGGTTCATTAGATCGTACCCACATTTACTTGGATAACTGTGGTAATTCTAGAGCTAATACATGCATACAGAACTCCGACCGGAGACGGAAGGAGCGCTTTTATTAGATCAAAACCAACGCGGGGAGGTAGGGTCCGGCGTCGTCTCGCGCGTCGTCGCGGCCTCGCCTCCTCAAACATAGCTCGCACGACGAATCTGAATAACTTTATGCCGATCGCACGGTCACGCACCGGCGACGCATCTTTCAAATGTCTGCCTTATCAACTTTCGATGGTAGGTTATGCGCCTACCATGGTTGTAACGGGTAACGGGGAATCAGGGTTCGATTCCGGAGAGGGAGCCTGAGAAACGGCTACCACATCCAAGGAAGGCAGCAGGCGCGCAAATTACCCACTCCCGGCACGGGGAGGTAGTGACGAAAAATAACGATACGGGACTCATCCGAGGCCCCGTGATCGGAATGAGCACACTTTAAAACCTTTAACGAGGATCGATTGGAGGGCAAGTCTGGTGCCAGCAGCCGCGGTAATTCCAGCTCCAATAGCGTATATTAAAGTTGCTGCGGTTAAAAAGCTCGTAGTCGAAATTGTGTCCTCGGCCGCCGGTTCGTCGCTCGCGACGCCAACTGGCGCGCACGTTGGACGTCCAGCCGGTACTACGAACTCGCCTACGGGGTGCTCTTAACCGAGTGTCCAGGCGGGGGCCGGCAACGTTACTTTGAACAAATTAAAGTGCTTAAAGCAGGCTAAATTGCGCTCGCATACACGCGCATGGAATAATCGAATAGGACCTCCGTTCTATTTTGTTGGGTTTTTGTGGAACGACAGACGGAGGTAATGATCAATGGGTGCGGATGGGGGCATTCGTATTGCGACGTTAGAGGTGAAATTCTTGGATCGTCGCAAGACGGACTTGAGCGAAAGCATTTGCCAAAAACGCTTTCATCGATCAAGAACGAAAGTTAGAGGTTCGAAGGCGATCAGATACCGCCCTAGTTCTAACCATAAACTATGCCAGCTAGCGATCCGCCGACGTTACTTCTATGACTCGGCGGGCAGCTTCCGGGAAACCAAAGCTTTCGGGTTCCGGGGGAAGTATGGTTGCAAAGCTGAAACTTAAAGGAATTGACGGAAGGGCACCACCAGGAGTGGAGCCTGCGGCTTAATTTGACTCATTTATTGTCAGCTCGTCTCCCCCGGATAGCTGAAGCTAATAACCGGGGGTTATTCTTCCCGGGGTGTGACGTCTGACATTTATTGTTTACAATTGCTACAGCTAATCTATACATACAATCACATAATTTACATTTAATTTATGGTCTCGAACTCGTGTCCTTGTCTGCCGTGTCGTGTCCTTGCTTTGTCTGGAATTGTGTCGTGTCCCTTCTCGTTGGCCTGGTCGTTGCGTTAGTTGTTGTTGTTGTAGGGGTTCCTCTCCTCTCATCGCTACTCAATGGTGTCGTACCCTGTAATTATTGCTCCGCGCGTCTTCATTACGTTGGCTCCGCTCCCAGCCCATTTTTCCTGATGCTCCGCTGTTGTTTATTTCATACCCCGAGTTCTTTTCTTCTCCCACTTATAGCGTTAGCATGGTCTTTCAATACCTGTAGTGTGGCATCATCCGGTCCCATGTACGAGGTTTTACTGTTGAAGTATATTTCATAGACGCTTGGGGGTGGTGGTCTTATATGTGCGCAGAACAAAAGAGCATGCAACACATCGTCTGTCTCCCCACACTCAACGCATGTATAGTGAGCCGATCTACCACGTTTGTGTAAATGGGCCTTGTACGCACCATGCCCAGTTAGTGCTTGTGAGCCAGCTGAGTTTGGGATGTAGGAAGACCGAACCCTTTCATGCACGGACGGGAAGATCCGGTACGTAAGTCTTCCTTTATCTGACTCCTCCCACCGATGTTGCCACGCCTGCATCATTAACTCCTTATTTATACGTTTTTGTTGTGGGGGGGCTCGCCAGTTATCCGCTAGTCTCCTTACCGTAAGGTCTAGGGGGGGTGTCGCTGCTAGCACCTGCAGGGCTGGACGGGAGGTGGTATTATACGCCCGTGTGGCTTGCAGTAGACATAGCCGCTGAGCCCGTAGCAAGAGTTCTTTGGCAGTGTAGGTTAGCGTTCTGCCCCATACCGGTGCGCCGTACAAAATGGTGCCCTCGAATGTTTGTTTGTAAATGGTCATTCTGGTGGTAGGGGTGAATGGTGTTTGTCGACCCGCAATGTTAATGTACTTGTAAAATGTCTTGATAGCCGAGTCAGCAGTGGTCTTTATGTGTTGCTCAAACGATAGCTTCTCAGCGAGATAGACTCCAAGATG
Source organism: Pyrocoelia pectoralis (assembly GCA_036250285.1). Lineage (NCBI taxonomy): Eukaryota > Metazoa > Arthropoda > Insecta > Coleoptera > Lampyridae > Pyrocoelia > Pyrocoelia pectoralis. The sequence continues at coordinate 14,210 of JAVRBK010000150.1, read as the reverse complement.
CTTCCATGACGTCACATACGGCACTCTCTGCCCGTTCATTGTTACGTATGGTCGGCGCTGTAGTTTCCCTTTTAATAGCATACATGAACACTTCTTGGGGGCTACCTGCAGTTTATTTTGATGGCACCAGTCGTATATAGCTTGTAGGGCTGTATTTGTCTTCACTTCGATCGAAGCTCTCGAGTCTCCTGAGGCCATCAACCAAATATCGTCTGCATAGGCCGCAAGGTGTACATCCGACGGCAGGACTATGAGTAGTAGGGGGTCAATCAAAATCACCCACAATAGCGGCCCCAAGATGCTGCCCTGTGGGCACCCTTGATTGAGTCGTCTGTTTACAGTTGTATGGCTAACAGTTAGTTCAACGGATCTATCTGTCAGGTATGAACTAACGAGGTTGTATAACTGGGCTGGGCACTCCGCATCTCTTAAGCGCTTAAGTAACAATGGCCACCATGCCGAATCAAATGCTCCTGCGATATCAAGGAACGTAATGAGATTGTACTTATGTGGGGTGCGCTGTGTTCTATTGATCACGTCCAGTAAGGCGTCAACGGTGCCAGTGCCTTTCTTGAACCCAAATTGTTTCATCGATGGTATATCTTTAGATGTTAAATACTCGATTAAGCTCTCCGCCAATGTGCGTTCTAGAATCTTCCCAAAAACTGGGAGGAGGGTAATTGGGCGGTATTTTCTAGCCGACTGGTCGGTGACATTGCCTTTGGGCAACAACTTAATAAGACCGTGTTTCCAAATGAGGGGGAAGGTACCAGTCACATAACACCTTCGTATTACGTCGGTGAAGTGTCCACTAATGGTTGGCCAGGCCTGCTGTATAATCTCCGATGTAATATTGTCTGGCCCTGGTGCTTTAAAAGTTTTAAGACTCTTGACTATTTGGTGTATATTGTCCAAGGTGGGAATGGGAGGATCCGGAGTTTCTGATCGGTATTGCAAACTTGCTTGTCGCCTCACTTCGGCCTCTTGAGGCGTGTCTTGCGACTCGTCGTCCAGCGGCAGGAGTGTGTCAATAGTAGCCGCCATCGCGTTCACTATGCTCGATCCAGCAGCCGGTTGTTGTAGAACTACACCGGTGTCTGTCTGGGCGTGTAGTAGTCTTCGCATAACTACGAACGGGTCTTGGTCTCCTATTCGTTCAAATGTGTTTATGGTATACGCCTCCTTCTTGCGCCTGATCATGCTCACGTACTGGTTTCGGACAGTTTTATATTGTTCCCTCGCAACGTCGGTGTTCATTCTCGCACAACGTTCCGCCGCTCTTCTTACCACTCTCCTTTTCTGTTTCAGTTCCGCATCCCACCATCCTCTTGCGTGTCTTTTGGGAGTGTCTTTGCAGAGAGTTTCGTTGCAGGCCGCCGTGACTGCGTGCGCAAGGTTGGTGGCGATCTGGTCTGTCGTGTGCATATCGTTTGGTGTCGTTAGCAGCTCTTGTATAATGTGATGGAATCTCCCCCAGTTAGCGCCTGCGAGGTAGTAGCGTTTCCTACTCTTAACGTTGCGCGGGTCCTGTTTCGCCGTGCCTTGGCTTAGCACCACCCAGATACACGCATGGTCACTTACAGTATCAAATGGGCGGCATTCCCATTTATCACATGTCACCCCTCGACTAAATGTCACATCAATATTTTCGTCGTGACCGAATCCATCCCTGTGAGTTGGTGGCTGTCCTTCCACGTTTAGACCTCAAGTTGATGCTGCACCGAAATGGCCGCCAGTGCATCCCCTTTGTCGTCACTTCTGAATGAATGCCGATGGGGGACCTGGCGTTGAAGTCTCCCCCGATTAGTTGGTGTGGGCGGGGGTAGTGAGCCAGTACCCCCTCGTCAAGATGATTAGCATGGACATCGAAGGGGTCCCCAACCGAAAATAGCAATTCACGATAATTATAGTGCGTTCAAGAGGTTGCACGGTACACACCACCGCATGGTCGTTGGAAAGTGCAGGTAGGCCTGTCATCGCCATCTTGTTCTTCGCGTATGTTATGGCTGCAGGCGCTTGACCAATTGCAAACCAGTTTAGTTTGGTATATGCCAAGGACCTCCCACTGTTATGTGCGGTTCTTGGATGACGATCATGTCCGGGTCGTGGGTGGTGCAAAGAAGTAAAAGTTCTTCCATACTGTGGCTGAGCGACGAGCGTTTAGTTGAGGAGTAAACGTAAGCTGGGATCGCTGACTCAACACGGGAAACCTCACCAGGCCCGGACACCGGAAGGATTGACAGATTGAGAGCTCTTTCTTGATTCGGTGGGTGGTGGTGCATGGCCGTTCTTAGTTGGTGGAGCGATTTGTCTGGTTAATTCCGATAACGAACGAGACTCTGTCCTGCTTAATAGCCGAAAGAACGGACGAAGGCGCACGCGCGCGCGCGTCGACACGCCTCGCGCGTCGTCGTCGTCGCGTCGTCGTCGTGTCGTCGTCGTTCGGTCACACACAGGCATCTCGAAGGCCGGCGTTCCTCGCGTGCCTCCCGCGCGGTCAAACGTCCCTCGGCGTCTCGCGCCCCGGTGCGAGGCGTACGTCGCCGTCCGGTCGCTCAGCGGCCGCGTCGGAGCGACGGGGGTCGCGCGCGCGCGACGGTAGCACGAGCGCTCGGTTCTTACACTGTCTGCGGACAAACATATCTTCTTAGAGGGACAAGCGGCTCGAAGCCGCGCTATAGAGAGCAATAACAGGTCTGTGATGCCCTTAGATGTCCTGGGCCGCACGCGCGCTACACTGAAGGAATCAGCGTGTGCGCAGATAGCCCTCGTCCGAGAGGACCGGGTAATCCGCTGAAACTCCTTCGTGCTAGGGATTGGGGCTTGAAATTCTTCCCCATGAACGAGGAATTCCCAGTAAGCGCGAGTCATAAGCTCGCGTTGATTACGTCCCTGCCCTTTGTACACACCGCCCGTCGCTACTACCGATCGAACGATTTAGCGAGGTCTTCGGACCGACGCCCGTCCGCCCTAAAGGTCGACGGACGCGCCGGAAAGTCGACCGAACTTGATCGTTTAGAGGAAGTAAAAGTCGTAACAAGGTTTCCGTAGGTGAACCTGCGGAAGGATCATTAAAGTTCTTCGTTGTTGGCGCAACGCTAGTTCTTTATCTAGAGAACCGTATATAATATATTTATATAAGAGAGAGAGACTTGACGAGAGTGGCGACGAACGGATCGTTCTCCCGGGCTCAGGCCGGTCGAGGGAGGCGAGCTCCCCGTCCGTGCGCCCCTCGTCGGCAGTCGGCAGGTGGGGTTTCGAGCAGGTAGCGATCTCGCGGCCTCCGAAGCCCTCGCCCCGATCGCAAAGCGCGCACACACGCACAGCAAACGTTCAGAGGCGCGGAGAGAGTCGCCCTCGATTAGTGTGAGTGCGGCTGGGCGGGCGAGCGAGTACTTCTTGGCGTTAAATGTACTTGCTTGCTCGCGCACGCCGCCCCGACACTTTTTATTTTTTTGAAACACCTAATTTACGTATCCTACATACATAATATATATAGAGAGAGAGAGAGAGAGTAGAAAGAAAGACTACCTCGAACGGTGGATCACTCGGCTCGTGGGTCGATGAAGAACGCAGCTAAATGCGCGTCGTAGTGTGAACTGCAGGACACACGAACATCGACAATTCGAACGCACATTGCGGTCCGGGAAACGCTCCGGCGTTCCTGGACCACGTCAGGCTGAGGGTCGTCCTCTAAAGAGGCAGCGGGGTTTGCGGCGCGCCACTTGGCAAAGCGCGTCCCCCCCGCCCTGTCCTTAAAGACTGCAGTCGTCCCGCCGGAGCGAGTTGGCGCGCGGCGACTGCGACGTTTGGGAGCGTCGCGAGGAGAGGTGCACAGTAGAGCGGGAGGTGGGGGAGAGACGACCACCCGCCCGCCTCTACGTGCGCGAGCCTCTTCTCGCGTCTCCTCGAGATAAGCCGGAGCCGACGGTACGGGCGCGCAGCGGTCTCGCCGTTGCGTCGTCCGCGCCTCGCACCGACGACCATTCGCGCGCGAGGGTGCACCGATGGCGATGCGGCGCGGGTTTCGCTTGCGGCCGCCGTCGACGCGACGTGTCATAGTAGAGAGAGATACGGAGAGACGTTCGTCGTTCGGCGGCCGCGCGATCATCTCGCGTTCGGTGTCTACCTTCGCGGCGGGGGCGCGCGCGCTCGGTTCGTTTCTTCGAGCCACGCGCGCGCCGACGCCACAAAGTAAAACGATCTCGACGAGATCTACAAATAATAAATAGACGACCTCAGTTCGGGCGAGATCACCCGCCGAACTTAAGCATATTACTAAGCGGAGGAAAAGAAACTAACAAGGATTCCCTCAGTAGCGGCGAGCGAACAGGGAGGAGCCCAGCGCCGAATCCCACGGTCCGCGAGGGCCGATCGGGAAATGTGGCGTTAAGGAGGGTCCGCAAGTCCCGACGTCGCGACAGCGGCGCGTCCAAGTCCTTCTTGAAAGAGGCCGAACCACCCGCAGAGGGTGCCAGGCCCGTAGGACCGCCGCCCGGCGTCGGGTCGGATCTCTCCCTAGAGTCGGGTTGCTCGGGATTGCAGCCCTAAGCAGGTGGTAAACTCCATCTAAGGCTAAATACGACCACGAGACCGATAGCGAACAAGTACCGCGAGGGAAAGTTGAAAAGAACTTTGAAGAGAGAGTTCAAGAGTACGTGAAACCGTTCGGGGGTAAACCTGAGGAACCCGAAAGATCGAAAGCCGAGATACAGCGTCCGGCGCCGCGGGCGATGCGGCGGCGGCGTGCACTTCTCGGCCGGTAGGACGTCGCGACCCGTTGGGAGTCGCCGACGCAGGAAGGGGACGCGCGGGAAGCTCGAGGCGGCGCGGCGGGACTCGTTCCCGTCGTCTTTGCGTTGCCCCTCGAACCCGCCGCGCCCTCAAATAGGCGCTCGGCACGCCCGACGCGGCACTCAAACACAGACCGATGCGTTCGTTCGGCGGTGCGCCTTCGCGGCGCGCCCGACGCCGTCGCGGCCGACGCCCCTCCTAGCGGAGGCGGCGCGCCGCGGCGGTAGATCTCGGGCGTGTGCTCGCACACACCGACGTCCGATCGTCGGCGACGCTTTTGCTTCGGGCGTCTTCAGGACCCGTCTTGAAACACGGACCAAGGAGTCCAACGTGCGCGCGAGTCAATGGGAGCAAACTACTAAACCCAAAGGCGAAGCGAAAGCGAAGGACGACCGGGGGCGGGCGTTTGCGCGTCCGCATCCCGTCGACCGTGGGGAGGATGGGCCGCCGGCACGATCGAGCGGCCCCGCACTCCCGGGGCGTCTCCGCCAGGCACCGTCGCGTTCGGCGAGTTCGCGCTCGTCGTCGTCGTTCGGTGCCGGAGGCGCACCTCTAGCGCGCGCGCTGGGACCCGAAAGATGGTGAACTATGCCTGGTCAGGACGAAGTCAGGGGAAACCCTGATGGAGGTCCGCAGCGATTCTGACGTGCAAATCGATCGTCAGAACTGGGTATAGGGGCGAAAGACCAATCGAACCGTCTAGTAGCTGGTTCCCTCCGAAGTTTCCCTTAGGATAGCTGGCGCTCGCTCGAGATAAGAGTCTCATGCGGTAAAGCGAATGATTAGAGCGAATCGGGGTCGAAACGACCTCAACCTATTCTCAAACTTTAAATGTGTGAGATCTCCGGCTTGCCCGACACACGAAGCCGCGAGATCGGATCTAGAGTGCCAAGTGGGCCATTTTTGGTAAGCAGAACTGGCGCTGTGGGATGAACCAAACGCGAAGTTAAAGCGCCCAAATCGACGCTCATTGGAAACCAGAAAAGGCGTTGGTAACTCAGGACAGCAGGACGGTGACCATGGAGGTCGGAATCCGCTAAGGAGTGTGTAACAACTCACCTGCCGAAGTTACCAGCCCTGAAAATGGATGGCGCTTAAGCGTCGTGCTTATACTTCGCCGTTGGCGGCAAGCGCGTCGCGCCCTCGGGCGCGGCGCAAAGAGAGGCCCCGACGAGTAGGGGGGGTCGCGACGGTGAGCGCAGAAGGACCGGGCGTGAGCCCGTCTGGAGCCGCCGTCGGCGCAGATCTTGGTGGTAGTAGCAAATACTTCAGCGAGCACCTGGAGGACTGACGTGGAGAAGGGTTTCGTGTGAACAGCAGTTGCACACGAGTCAGTCGATCCTAAGCCGCTAGGCGAAAGCCGACGTCGATGAGGCGCGTACACGCGAGATCGACGACACGCCGCCGTACGCGGCGACGACGCACGCGTCACGCGTGTCGCGCGTTCGGACGACTAAACACGCGCGCAAGAGTGCACGTACGCTCGTCCCTCGACGACGCAGCGTACAACACACACCGCGTGTTGGGTCTCGCGCGCGCGCACGCACGCACGAGAACGTGCCGCGCCCGTACCGGCAGCAGTAGTTGTACGTATCATGTCGCGCCTCAGGGGCGAAAGGGAATGCGGTTCCTATTCCGCAACCCGGCAACGGAACCGCCACTATTCGGGCCCTCATCTGAGAGTTCGTCTGGGTAACCTAAAACGACCCGGAGACGCCGTCGGGAGGTCCGGGAAGAGTTTTCTTTTCTGCATGAGCGTTCGAGATCCATGGAAGCCCATAGCGGGGAGATATGGTTCGGAACGCGAAGAGCACCGCAATTGCCGCGGTGTCCGGATCGTCCCCTCGGACCTTGAAAATCCGGGAGAGGGCTACGAGGAGCGACCGTGCCGGCTCGTACCCATATCCGCAGCCGGT
>JAVRBK010000150.1:0-2500 GCA_036250285.1 Pyrocoelia pectoralis | reverse complement strand
ACCGTGCGCGGCGGTCGTCCCGCTCAGTATCAACTATATTATGGTAGCGTGTCGGGATCGTCGACGCGCCGAGCTCCGCTGTTCTTACAAGTCTGGCGGCTGTTCGGTTAGAGCTCCGCTGTTCCGCGTCGGGGCCCGCAAGGCGAGAGGCGCGCGCCCGCGGCCTGGCCAAGTAGCGGGCTCCGCTGTTGTTTGCTGTCATCCGCCGACTACTTTTCTGTCCACTCGAGCACCGAAGTCCTGCAAGATGTCGAGCAAGCGAGCTCGGCCACCGTACGGGCGCGAACGGGGCGTTTCCCCGACCGTGCGCGGCGGTCGTCACGCTCAGTATCAACTATATTATGGTAGCGCGTCGGGATCGTCGTCGCGCCGAGCTCCGCTGTTCTTACTAGTCTGGCGGCTGTTCGGTACGAGACACGCTTTTCAGCGTCGTGGCCCGCAAGGCGAGAAACCCGCCCCCGCGGCATGGCCAAGTAGCGGGCACCGCTGTAGTTTGCTGTCATCCGCCGACTACTTTTCTGGCCACTCGAGCACCGAAGTCCTGCAAGATGTCGAGCAAGCGAGCTCGGCGACCGTCCGGGCGCTAACGGGGCGTTTCCCCGACCGTGCGCGGCGGTCGTCACGCTCAGTATCAACTATATTATGGTAGCGCGTCGGGATCGTCGACGCGCCGAGCTCCGCTGTTGTTACAAGACTGGCGGCTGTTCGGAACGAGACACGCATTTCAGCGTCGTGGCCCGCAAGGCGAGAAACGCGCCCCCGCGGCCTGGCCAAGTAGCGGGCTCCGCTGTAGTTTGGTGTCATCCGCCGACTACTTTTCTGGCCACTCGAGCACCGAAGTCCAGCAAGATGTCGAGCAAGCGAGCTCGGCGACCGTCCGGGCGCTAACGGGGCGTTTCCCCGACCGTGCGCGGCGGTCGTCACGCTCAGTATCAACTATATTATGGTAGCGCGTCGGGATCGTCGACGCGCCGAGCTCCGCTGTTGTTACAAGACTGGCGGCTGTTCGGAACGAGACACGCATTTCAGCGTCGTGGCCCGCAAGGCGAGAAACGCGCCCCCGCGGCCTGGCCAAGTAGCGGGCTCCGCTGTAGTTTGGTGTCATCCGCCGACTACTTTTCTGGCCACTCGAGCACCGAAGTCCTGCAAGATGTCGAGCAAGCGAGCTCGGCGACCGTCCGGGCGCTAACGGGGCGTTTCCCCGACCGTGCGCGGCGGTCGTCACGCTCAGTATCAACTATATTATGGTAGCGCGTCGGGATCGTCGACGCGCCGAGCTCCGCTGTTCTTACTAGTCTGGCGGCTGTTCGGTACGAGACACGCTTTTCAGCGTCGTGGCCCGCAAGGCGAGAAACCCGCCCCCGCGGCCTGGCCAAGTAGCGGGCTCCGCTGTAGTTTGCTGTCATCCGCCGACTACTTTTCTGGCCACTCGAGCACCGAGGTCCTGCAAGATGTCGAGCAAGCGAGCTCGGCGACCGTCCGGGCGCTAACGGGGCGTTTCCCCGACCGTGCGCGGCGGTCGTCTCGCTCAAGTCGAACCATACAGAGGTAGCAAAGTCGCTGGCTCCGCTGTTGTTTAATGCCATCCGCCGAACCCTTTTATGGCCGCTCGAGCACCGAAGTCCTGCAAGGTGTCGAGCCGTCGAGCTCGGCGAGCGTTGGCGCGCGAACGGGGCGTTTCCCCGACCGTGCGCGGCGGTCGTCTCGCTCAGTCTCAACTATACTATGGTAGCGCGTCGGGGTCGTCGACGCGCCGAGCTCCGATGTTCTTACGAGCCTGGCGGCGGCTGTTCGGTACGAGCTCCGCTGTTCCGCGTCTGGGCCCGCAAGGCGAGAGACGCGCCCTCGTGGCTTGGCGCAGTCGCCGGCTCCGCTGTTGTTTAATCTCATCCGCCGGGTGCGACAACATACGTTAGGACAAAGAGAGGAGCTCCGCTTTTGTTTAATGCCATCCGCCGACTCATTTTCGGACGATTGCGGGCCCGCAGTCGGCTTGGCGAAGTCGCCGGCTCCGCTGTCGTTTAATCTCATCCGCCGGGTGCGACAACATGCGTTAGGACAAAGAGAGGAGCTCCGCTTTTGTTTAATGCCATCCGCCGACTCATTTTCGGACGATTGCGGGCCCGCAGTCGGCTTGGCGCAGTCGCCGGCTCCGCTGTTGTTTAATCTCGTCCGCCGGGTGCGACAACATACGTTAGGACAAAGAGAGGAGCTCCGCTTTTGTTTAATGCCATCCGCCGACTCATTTTCGGACGATTGCGGGCCCGCAGTCGGCTTGGCGAAGTCGCCGGCTCCGCTGTCGTTTAATCTCATCCGCCGGGTGCGACAACATGCGTTAGGACAAAGAGAGGAGCTCCGCTTTTGTTTAATATGCCATCCGCCGACTCATTTTCGGACGATTGCGGCCAGCAGTCGGGCAAAATCTCGAGCGGGGCATCACCGCGATCGTCGGGTCGGGAACGTATGCGGTTCCCGGACCGTGCGCGGCGGTCGTCTCGGC
>JAVRBK010000149.1:20000-27648 GCA_036250285.1 Pyrocoelia pectoralis | reverse complement strand
AAGTTATTCAGATTCGTCGTGCGAGCTATGTTTGAGGAGGCGAGGCCGCGACGACGCGCGAGACGACGCCGGACCCTACCTCCCCGCGTTGGTTTTGATCTAATAAAAGCGCTCCTTCCGTCTCCGGTCGGAGTTCTGTATGCATGTATTAGCTCTAGAATTACCACAGTTATCCAAGTAAATGTGGGTACGATCTAATGAACCATAACTGATATAATGAGCCTTTCGCGGTTTCACCTTATTTTGGTTTGTACTGAGACATGCATGGCTTAATCTTTGAGACAAGCATATGACTACTGGCAGGATCAACCAGGGATCTGCTCGACGCGGCCCGCTCGGCCGTGGCCGATGTGTGATGCGGGTCGGTCTCGCGACGGCGGCGGCGTGGTGTTGGCGACGAGGAGGTGGTCGCTGGGACACGACCGACACACCTAGACGACCAACACCAAAAACCGCCGCCTTTTTATTGCGTGCGTGCGGTTCGAATCGCTCCTTCGAGCGAGACTGGCCGCGCAATAAGGATTTACTTATTAGCGAGACGTAGGATCGACGAGATACTCTCACTCTGCATCCATCTATCCATCCGCCTCTCTAGATCTCTCTCTCTCTCAAAGGAAAATCGCCGAGAACCACACACACTGTCGCCCTCCGTGTGCGTCGTTTGTTACCTCGGGTTTCCCGCCTTTGCCTCCTAATACCGCTGCTCTTACTCGACTCCGACACTTCAGCGCTTCGCGAAAGTAGTCGGGCCTAGACGTGCGTGTATTCGAGTTCGCCGTGTCTTGCGCGCCGCAGCCTCTCTCGCTTACTGCGGCGCCTATCCTCGCTCGGGACGAGGTGAGCATTCGCAAAAGTTCATTTAGTAATAACGAATAGTTACCACTATAAAAAGTCATATTCGACCGCATTGGGTTCGGTGCGACGCAAGGCGGCGCGTTGACCGCGGTCTCGCTTCGGTACGAGACGCGAGCGTGCATAGTGCTGAAGAGGTAATGTGCACAAATCCGATAGCAATGTAACGGGTAAGGCGACAAAATACATCCTAGCGTATGGCTCGCGCGCGGCACTGATCGACCGTCTCTCGACGATCCGACACAGCACCATAATATAGTTGGAGTTGGCCGAGACGACCGCCGCGCACGGTCCGGGAACCGCATACGTTCCCGACCCGACGATCGCGGTGATGCCCCGCTCGAGATTTTGCCCGACTGCTGGCCGCAATCGTCCGAAAATGAGTCGGCGGATGGCATTAAACAAAAGCGGAGCTCCTCTCTTTGTCCTAACGCATGTTGTCGCACCCGGCGGATGAGATTAAACGACAGCGGAGCCGGCGACTTCGCCAAGCCGACTGCGGGCCCGCAATCGTCCGAAAATGAGTCGGCGGATGGCATTAAACAAAAGCGGAGCTCCTCTCTTTGTCCTAACGCATGTTGTCGCACCCGGCGGATGAGATTAAACGACAGCGGAGCCGGCGACTTCGCCAAGCCGACTGCGGGCCCGCAATCGTCCGAAAATGAGTCGGCGGATGGCATTAAACAAAAGCGGAGCTCCTCTCTTTGTCCTAACGTATGTTTGTCGCACCCGGCGGATGAGATTAAACAACAGCGGAGCCGGCGACTGCGCCAAGCCACGAGGGCGCGTCTCTCGCCTTGCGGGCCCAGACGCGGAACAGCGGAGCTCGTACCGAACAGCCGCCGCCAGGCTCGTAAGAACAGCGGAGCTCGGCGCGTCGACGATCCCGACGCGCTACCATAGTATAGTTGAGGACTGAGCGAGACGACCGCCGCGCACGGTCGGGGAAACGCCCCGTTCGCGCCCAGACGTCGCCGAGATCGCCTGCTCGACATCTTGCAGGACTTCGGTGCTCGAGCGGCCAGAAAAGGAGTCGGCGGATGACACCAAACAACAGCGGAGGCCGCTGCTTTGCATGGCCACGAGGGCGCGGACGGGCGGGTCTCTCGCCTTGCGGGCCCCGACGCGGAACAGCGGAGCTCGTTTCGAACGCCCGCCTGGCTCGTAAGAACAGCGGAGCTCGGCGCGTCGACGACCCCGACGCGCTACCATAGTATAGTTGAGACTGAGCGAGACGACCGCCGCGCACGGTCGGGGAAACGCCCCGTTCGCGCGCCAACGCTCGCCGAGCTCGACGGCTCGACACCTTGCAGACTTCGGTGCTCGAGCGGCCATAAAAGGGTTCGGCGGATGGCATTAAACAACAGCGGAGCCAGCGACTTTGCTACCTCTGTATGGTTCGACTTGAGCGAGACGACCGCCGCGCACGGTCGGGGAAACGCCCCGTTAGCGCCCAGACGGTCGCCGAGCTCGCTTGATCGACATCTTGCAGGACCCTCGGTGCTCGAGTGGCCAGAAAAGTAGTCGGCGGATGACAGCAAACTACAGCGGAGCCCGCTACTTGGCCAGGCCGCGGGGGCGGGTTTCTCGCCTTGCGGGCCACGACGCTGAAAAGCGTGTCTCGTACCGAACAGCCGCCAGACTAGTAAGAACAGCGGAGCTCGGCGCGTCGACGATCCCGACGCGCTACCATAATATAGTTGATACTGAGCGTGGACGACCGCCGCGCACGGTCGGGGAAACGCCCCGTTAGCGCCCGGACGGTCGCCGAGCTCGCTTGCTCGACATCTTGCAGGACTTCGGTGCTCGAGTGGCCAGAAAAGTAGTCGGCGGATGACAGCAAACTACAGCGGAGCCCGCTACTTGGCCAGGCCGCCGGGGGCGGGTTTCTCGCCTTGCGGGCCACGACGCTGAAAAGCGTTGTCTCGTACCGAACAGCCGCAGACTAGTAAGAACAGCGGAGCTCGGCGCGTCGACGATCCCGACGCGCTACCATAATATAGTTGATACTGAGCGTGACGACCGCCGCGCACGGTCGGGGAAACGCCCCGTTAGCGCCCGGACGGTCGCCGAGCTCGCTTGCTCGACATCTTGCAGGACTTCGGTGCTCGAGTGGCCAGAAAAGTAGTCGGCGGATGACAGCAAACTACAGCGGAGCCCGCTACTTGGCCAGGCCGCGGGGGCGGGTTTCTCGCCTTGCGGGCCACGACGCTGAAAAGCGTGTCTCGTACCGAACAGCCGCCAGACTAGTAAGAACAGCGGAGCTCGGCGCGTCGACGATCCCGACGCGCTACCATAATATAGTTGATACTGAGCGTGACGACCGCCGCGCACGGTCGGGGAAACGCCCCGTTAGCGCCCGGACGGTCGCCGAGCTCGCTTGCTCGACATCTTGCAGGACTTCGGTGCTCGAGTGGCCAGAAAAGTAGTCGGCGGATGACACCAAACTACAGCGGAGCCCGCTACTTGGCCAGGCCGCGGGGGCGCGTTTCTCGCCTTGCGGGCCACGACGCTGAAATGCGTGTCTCGTTCCGAACAGCCGCCAGTCTTGTAACAACAGCGGAGCTCGGCGCGTCGACGATCCCGACGCGCTACCATAATATAGTTGATACTGAGCGTGACGACCCGCCGCGCACGGTCGGGGAAACGCCCCGTTAGCGCCCGGACGGTCGCCGAGCTCGCTTGCTCGACATCTTGCAGGACTTCGGTGCTCGAGTGGCCAGAAAAGTAGTCGGCGGATGACAGCAAACTACAGCGGTGCCCGCTACTTGGCCATGCCGCGGGGGCGGGTTTCTCGCCTTGCGGGCCACGACGCTGAAAAGCGTGTCTCGTACCGAACAGCCGCCAGACTAGTAAGAACAGCGGAGCTCGGCGCGACGACGATCCCGACGCGCTACAATAATATAGTTGATACTGAGCGTGAACGACCGCCGCGCACGGTCGGGGAAACGCCCCGTTCGCGCCCGTACGGTGGCCGAGCTCGCTTGCTCGACATCTTGCAGGACTTCGGTGCTCGAGTGGACAGAAAAGTAGTCGGCGGATGACAGCAAACAACAGCGGAGCCCGCTACTTTGCCAGGCCGCGGGCGCGCGCCTCTCGCCTTGCGGGCCACGACGCTGTGAAAAGCGTGTCTCGTACCGAACAGCCGCCAGACTTGTAAGAACAGCGGAGCTCGGCGCGTCGACGATCCCGGCACGCTACCATAATATAGTTGATACTGAGCGGGACGACCGCCGCGCACGGTCGGGGAAACGCCCCGTTCGCGCCCGGACGGTGGCCGAGCTCGCTTGCTCGACATCTTGCAGGACTTCGGTGCTCGAGTGGACAGAAAAGTAGTCGGCGGATGACAGCAAACAACAGCGGAGCCCGCTACCTTTGCCAGGCCGCGGGCGCGCGCCTCTCGCCTTGCGGGCCACGACGCTGAAAAGCGTGTCTCGTACCGAACAGCCGCCAGACTTGTAAGAACAGCGGAGCTCGGCGCGTCGACGATCCCGGCACGCTACCATAATATAGTTGATACTGAGCGGGACGACCGCCGCGCACGGTCGGGGAAACGCCCCGTTCGCGCCCGGACGGTGGCCGAGCTCGCTTGCTCGACATCTTGCAGGACTTCGGTGCTCGAGTGGACAGAAAAGTAGTCGGCGGATGACAGCAAACAACAGCGGAGCCCGCTACTTGGCCAGGCCGCGGGCGCGCGCCTCTCGCCTTGCGGGCCCCGACGCGGAACAGCGGAGCTCTAACCGAACAGCCGCCAGACTTGTAAGAACAGCGGAGCTCGGCGCGTCGACGATCCCGACACGCTACCATAATATAGTTGATACTGAGCGGGACGACCGCCGCGCACGGTCGGGGAAACGCCCCGTTCGCGCGCCAACGCTCGCCGAGCTCGACGGCTCGACACCTTGCAGGACTTCGGTGCTCGAGCGGCCATAAAAGGGTTCGGCGGATGGCATTAAACAACAGCGGAGCCAGCGACTTTGCTACCTCTGTATGGTTCGACTTGAGCGAGACGACCGCCGCGCACGGTCGGGGAAACGCCCCGTTAGCGCCCAGACGGTCGCCGAGCTCGCCTGCTCGACATCTTGCAGGACTTCGGTGCTCGAGCGCCCAGAAAGTAGTCGGCGGATGACACCAAACAACAGCGGAGGCCGCTGCTTTGCATGGCCACGAGGGCGCGGACGGGCGGGTCTCTCGCCTTGCGGGCCCCGACGCGGAACAGCGGAGCTCGTTTCGAACGCCCGCCTGGCTCGTAAGAACAGCGGAGCTCGGCGCGTCGACGACCCCGACGCGCTACCATAGTATAGTTGAGACTGAGCGAGACGACCGCCGCGCACGGTCGGGGAAAACGCCCCGTTCGCGCGCCAACGCTCGCCGAGCTCGACGGCTCGACACCTGCAGGACTTCGGTGCTCGAGCGGCCATAAAGGGTTCGGCGGATGGCATTAAACAACAGCGGAGCCAGCGACTTTGCTACCTCTGTATCGTTCGACTTGAGCGAGACGACCGCCGCGCACGGTCGGGGAAACGCCCCGTTCGCGCCCAGACGGTCGCCGAGCTCGCTTGCTCGACATTCTTGCAGGACTTCGGTGCTCGAGCGGCCAGAAAAGGAGTCGGCGGATGGCATTAAACGACAGCGGAGCCCGCTACCTCACGGTATAGTTCAACTGCACCGAGACGACCGCCGCGCACGGTCTTGCTGCAAATAATAACATTTTTGCGCCGGTTAATACCCAAAACTTTGGAAATCTACCTCTTGGAATAGGAAAAGCCGCTGCAAATCGGCAATTGTGGAGATATTTCAGATGTAGTTACAGATTTGCATTCCTCATGTTTAGACGCATCAGTGTGCGAAAAGTTCGTCCAATTCCTTCAAATAATAAACTTTTGGCGCCGGTTAATACCCAAAAACTTTGGAAATCTACCTCTTGGAATAGGAAAAGCCGCTGCAAATCGGCAATTGTGGAGATATTTCAGACGTAGTTACAGATTTGCATTCCTCATGTTTAGACGCATCAGTGTGCGAAAAGTTCGTCCAATTCCTTCAAATAATAAACTTTTGGCGCCTGTATATACCCAAAAACTTTGGAAATCTACCTCTTGGAATAGGAAAAGCCGCTGCAAATCGGCAATTGTGGAGATATTTCAGATGTAGTTACAGATTTGCATTCCTCATGTTTAGACGCATCAGTGTGCGAAAAGTTCGTCAATTCCTTCAAATAATAAACTTTTGGCGCCGGTATAATATACCCAAAAACTTTGGAAATCTACCTCTTGGAATAGGAAAAGCCGCTGCAAATCGGCAATTGTGGAGATATTTCAGATGTAGTTACAGATTTGCATTCCTCATGTTTAGACGCATCAGTGTGCGAAAAGTTCGTCCAATTCCTTCAAATAATAAACTTTTGGCGCCGGTTAATACCCAAAAACTTGGAAATCTACCTCTTGGAATAGGAAAAGCCGCTGCAAATCGGCAATTGTGGAGATATTTCAGACCGTAGTTACAGATTTGCATTCCTCATGTTTAGACGCATCAGTGTGCGAAAAGTTCGTCCAATTCCTTCAAATAATAAACTTTTGGCGCCTGTATATACCCAAAAACTTTGGAAATCTACCTCTTGGAATAGGAAAAGCCGCTGCAAATCGGCAATTGTGGAGATATTTCAGATGTAGTTACAGATTTGCATTCCTCATGTTTAGACGCATCAGTGTGCGAAAGTTCGTCCAATTCCTTCAAATAATAAACTTTTGGCGCCGGTATAATATACCCAAAAACTTTGGAAATCTACCTCTTGGAATAGGAAAAGCCGCTGCAAATCGGCAATTGTGGAGATATTTCAGATGTAGTTACAGATTTGCATTCCTCATGTTTAGACGCATCAGTGTGCGAAAAGTTCGTCCAATTCCTTCAAATAATAAACTTTTGGCGCCGGTTAATACCCAAAAACTTTGGAAATCTACCTCTTGGAATAGGAAAAGCCGCTGCAAATCGGCAATTGTGGAGATATTTCAGACGTTGTTACAGATTTGCATTCCTCATGTTTAGACGCATCAGTGTGCGAAAAGTTCGTCCAATTCCTTCAAATAATAAACTTTTGGCGCCGGTATATACCCAAAAACTTTGGAAATCTACCTCTTGGAATAGGAAAAGCCGCTGCAAATCGGCAATTGTGGAGATATTTCAGATGTAGTTACAGATTTGCATTCCTCATGTTTAGACGCACCAGTGTGCGAAAAGTTCGTCCAATTCCTTCAAATAATAAATTTTTGGCACCGGTATATACCCAAAAGCGCTTTGGTAGATGATTTTAAAGCTACCTACGCACACGTTTGATTAGAGGAAAACTATTAAGTTCGCATTTCTCCTCGCACTCACGTCATCCTAAGAAGAAAACCTTCCCCTCTGTTTGGAGATTTTAGAGCTACCTACTGACACACTTTGATGAAAGGATAACCCAACCTAACCTAACCTAACCTAACCTAACCTAACCTAACCTAACCTAACCTAACCTAACCTAACCTAACCTAACCTAACCTAACCTAACCTAACCTAACCTAACCTAACCTAACCTAACCTAACCTAACCTTTTTTTTTTTTTTTTTTTTTTTTTTTTTATCGAGGTTGGGGAAAATCTATTCAGACTACCCCCCCGTGTGGGCTCAATGCCGGGGGGAGTGTGGGGTTGAGACCCACTAAAACCCTTTCCTCTCTCTACTGTTAATCCGCCGCAGCCGGGCATCATTACTAATATTCTTCCGGCTGTGGAGGTACTTCGCGAGGGAAGTCTTTAGTACCTCTA
>JAVRBK010000149.1:5000-15000 GCA_036250285.1 Pyrocoelia pectoralis | reverse complement strand
TCGTCCTTCGCTTTCGCTTCGCCTTTGGGTTTAGTAGTTTGCTCCCATTGACTCGCGCGCACGTTGGACTCCTTGGTCCGTGTTTCAAGACGGGTCCTGAAGACGCCCGAAGCAAAAGCGTCGCCGACGATCGGACGTCGGTGTGTGCGAGCACACGCCCGAGACCTACCGCCGCGGCGCGCCGCCTCCGCTAGGAGGGGCGTCGGCCGCGACGGCGTCGGGCGCGCCGCGAAGGCGCACCGCCGAACGAACGCATCGGTCTGTGTTTGAGTGCCGCGTCGGGCGTGCCGAGCGCCTATTTGAGGGCGCGGCGGGTTCGAGGGGCAACGCAAAGACGACGGGAACGAGTCCCGCCGCGCCGCCTCGAGCTTCCCGCGCGTCCCCTTCCTGCGTCGGCGACTCCCAACGGGTCGCGACGTCCTACCGGCCGAGAAGTGCACGCCGCCGCCGCATCGCCCGCGGCGCCGGACGCTGTATCTCGGCTTTCGATCTTTCGGGTTCCTCAGGTTTACCCCCGAACGGTTTCACGTACTCTTGAACTCTCTCTTCAAAGTTCTTTTCAACTTTCCCTCGCGGGTACTTGTTCGCTATCGGTCTCGTGGTCGTATTTAGCCTTAGATGGAGTTTACCACCTGCTTAGGGCTGCAATCCCGAGCAACCCGACTCTAGGGAGAGATCCGACCCGACGCCGGGCGGCGGTCCTACGGGCCTGGCACCCTCTGCGGGTGGTTCGGCCTCTTTCAAGAAGGACTTGGACGCGCCGCTGTCGCGACGTCGGGACTTGCGGACCCTCCTTAACGCCACATTTCCCGATCGGCCCTCGCGGACCGTGGGATTCGGCGCTGGGCTCCTCCCTGTTCGCTCGCCGCTACTGAGGGAATCCTTGTTAGTTTCTTTTCCTCCGCTTAGTAATATGCTTAAGTTCGGCGGGTGATCTCGCCCGAACTGAGGTCGTCTATTTGTATTTATTTATAGATCCTTTGGATCGTTTTGCTTTGTGGCGTCGGCGCGCGCGCGGCTCGAAGAAACGAACCGAGCGCGCGCGCCCCCGCCGCGAAAGTACACCGAACGCGAGATGATCGCGCGGCCGCCGAACGACGAACGTCTCTCCGTATCTCCCTCTACTATGACACGTCGCGTCGACGGCGGCCGCAAGCGAAACCCGCGCCGCATCGCCATCGGTGCACCCTCGCGCGCGAATGGTCGTCGGTGCGAGGCGCGGACGACGCAACGGCGAGACCGCTGCGCGCCCGTACCGTCGGCTCCGGCTTATCTCGAGGAGACGCGAGAAGAGGCTCGCGCACGTAGAGGCGGGCGGGTGGTCGTCTCTCCCCCACCTCCCGCTCTACTACTATGCACCTCTCTCCTCGCGACGCTCCCAAACGTCGCAGTCGCCGCGCGCCAACTCGCTCCGGCGGGACGACTGCAGTCTTTAAGGACAGGGCGGGGGGGACGCGCTTTGCCAAGTGGCGCGCCGCAAACCCCGCTGCCTCTTTAGAGGACGACCCTCAGCCTGACGTGGTCCAGGAACGCCGGAGCGTTTCCCGGACCGCAATGTGCGTTCGAATTGTCGATGTTCGTGTGTCCTGCAGTTCACACTACGACGCGCATTTAGCTGCGTTCTTCATCGACCCACGAGCCGAGTGATCCACCGTTCGAGGTAGTCTTTCTTTCTACTCTCTCTCTATATTATGTATGTAGGATACGTAAATTAGGTGTTTCAAAAAAAAAAAAAGTGTCGGGGCGGCGTGCGCGAGCAAGCAAGTACATTTAACGCCAAGAAGTACTCGCTCGCCCGCCCAGCCGCACTCACACTAATCGAGGGCGACTCTCTCCGCGCCTCTGAACGTTTGCTGTGCGTGTGTGCGCGCTTTGCGATCGGGGCGAGGGCTTCGGAGGCCGCGAGATCGCTACCTGCTCGAAACCCCACCTGCCGACTGCCGACGAGGGGCGCACGGACGGGGAGCTCGCCTCCCTCGACCGGCCTGAGCCCGGGAGAACGATCCGTTCGTCGCCACTCTCGTCAAGTCTCTCTCTCTCTTATATAAATATATTATATACGGTTCTCTAGATAAAGAACTAGCGTTGCGCCAACAACGAAGAACTTTAATGATCCTTCCGCAGGTTCACCTACGGAAACCTTGTTACGACTTTTACTTCCTCTAAACGATCAAGTTCGGTCGACTTTCCGGCGCGTCCGTCGACCTTTAGGGCGGACGGGCGTCGGTCCGAAGACCTCGCTAAATCGTTCGATCGGTAGTAGCGACGGGCGGTGTGTACAAAGGGCAGGGACGTAATCAACGCGAGCTTATGACTCGCGCTTACTGGGAATTCCTCGTTCATGGGGAAGAATTTCAAGCCCCAATCCCTAGCACGAAGGAGTTTCAGCGGATTACCCGGTCCTCTCGGACGAGGGCTATCTGCGCACACGCTGATTCCTTCAGTGTAGCGCGCGTGCGGCCCAGGACATCTAAGGGCATCACAGACCTGTTATTGCTCTCTATAGCGCGGCTTCGAGCCGCTTGTCCCTCTAAGAAGATATGTTGTCCGCAGACAGTGTAAGAACCGAGCGCTCGTGCTACCGTCGCGCGCGCGCGACCCCCGTCGCTCCGACGCGGCCGCTGAGCGACCGGACGGCGACGTACGCCTCGCACCGGGGCGCGAGACGCCGAGGGACGTTTGACCGCGCGGGAGGCACGCGAGGAACGCCGGCCTTCGAGATGCCTGTGTGTGACCGAACGACGACGACACGACGACGACGCGACGACGACGACGCGCGAGGCGTGTCGACGCGCGCGCGCGTGCGCCTTCGTCCGTTCTTTCGGCTATTAAGCAGGACAGAGTCTCGTTCGTTATCGGAATTAACCAGACAAATCGCTCCACCAACTAAGAACGGCCATGCACCACCACCCACCGAATCAAGAAAGAGCTCTCAATCTGTCAATCCTTCCGGTGTCCGGGCCTGGTGAGGTTTCCCGTGTTGAGTCAAATTAAGCCGCAGGCTCCACTCCTGGTGGTGCCCTTCCGTCAATTCCTTTAAGTTTCAGCTTTGCAACCATACTTCCCCCGGAACCCGAAAGCTTTGGTTTCCCGGAAGCTGCCCGCCGAGTCATAGAAGTAACGTCGGCGGATCGCTAGCTGGCATAGTTTATGGTTAGAACTAGGGCGGTATCTGATCGCCTTCGAACCTCTAACTTTCGTTCTTGATCGATGAAAGCGTTTTTGGCAAATGCTTTCGCTCAAGTCCGTCTTGCGACGATCCAAGAATTTCACCTCTAACGTCGCAATACGAATGCCCCCATCCGCACCCATTGATCATTACCTCCGTCTGTCGTTCCACAAAAACCCAACAAAATAGAACGGAGGTCCTATTCGATTATTCCATGCGCGTGTATGCGAGCGCAATTTAGCCTGCTTTAAGCACTTTAATTTGTTCAAAGTAACGTTGCCGGCCCCCGCCTGGACACTCGGTTAAGAGCACCCCGTAGGCGAGTTCGTAGTACCGGCTGGACGTCCAACGTGCGCGCCAGTTGGCGTCGCGAGCGACGAACCGGCGGCCGAGGACACAATTTCGACTACGAGCTTTTTAACCGCAGCAACTTTAATATACGCTATTGGAGCTGGAATTACCGCGGCTGCTGGCACCAGACTTGCCCTCCAATCGATCCTCGTTAAAGGTTTTAAAGTGTGCTCATTCCGATCACGGGGCCTCGGATGAGTCCCGTATCGTTATTTTTCGTCACTACCTCCCCGTGCCGGGAGTGGGTAATTTGCGCGCCTGCTGCCTTCCTTGGATGTGGTAGCCGTTTCTCAGGCTCCCTCTCCGGAATCGAACCCTGATTCCCCGTTACCCGTTACAACCATGGTAGGCGCATAACCTACCATCGAAAGTTGATAAGGCAGACATTTGAAAGATGCGTCGCCGGTGCGTGACCGTGCGATCGGCATAAAGTTATTCAGATTCGTCGTGCGAGCTATGTTTGAGGAGGCGAGGCCGCGACGACGCGCGAGACGACGCCGGACCCTACCTCCCCGCGTTGGTTTTGATCTAATAAAAGCGCTCCTTCCGTCTCCGGTCGGAGTTCTGTATGCATGTATTAGCTCTAGAATTACCACAGTTATCCAAGTAAATGTGGGTACGATCTAATGAACCATAACTGATATAATGAGCCTTTCGCGGTTTCACCTTATTTTGGTTTGTACTGAGACATGCATGGCTTAATCTTTGAGACAAGCATATGACTACTGGCAGGATCAACCAGGGATCTGCTCGACGCGGCCCGCTCGGCCGTGGCCGATGTGTGATGCGGGTCGGTCTCGCGACGGCGGCGGCGTGGTGTTGGCGACGAGGAGGTGGTCGCTGGGACACGACCGACACACCTAGACGACCAACACCAAAAACCGCCGCCTTTTTATTGCGTGCGTGCGGTTCGAATCGCTCCTTCGAGCGAGACTGGCCGCGCAATAAGGATTTACTTATTAGCGAGACGTAGGATCGACGAGATACTCTCACTCTGCATCCATCTATCCATCCGCCTCTCTAGATCTCTCTCTCTCTCAAAGGAAAATCGCCGAGAACCACACACACTGTCGCCCTCCGTGTGCGTCGTTTGTTACCTCGGGTTTCCCGCCTTTGCCTCCTAATACCGCTGCTCTTACTCGACTCCGACACTTCAGCGCTTCGCGAAAGTAGTCGGGCCTAGACGTGCGTGTATTCGAGTTCGCCGTGTCTTGCGCGCCGCAGCCTCTCTCGCTTACTGCGGCGCCTATCCTCGCTCGGGACGAGGTGAGCATTCGCAAAAGTTCATTTAGTAATAACGAATAGTTACCACTATAAAAAGTCATATTCGACCGCATTGGGTTCGGTGCGACGCAAGGCGGCGCGTTGACCGCGGTCTCGCTTCGGTACGAGACGCGAGCGTGCATAGTGCTGAAGAGGTAATGTGCACAAATCCGATAGCAATGTAACGGGTAAGGCGACAAAATACATCCTAGCGTATGGCTCGCGCGCGGCACTGATCGACCGTCTCTCGACGATCCGACACAGCACCATAATATAGTTGGAGTTGGCCGAGACGACCGCCGCGCACGGTCCGGGAACCGCATACGTTCCCGACCCGACGATCGCGGTGATGCCCCGCTCGAGATTTTGCCCGACTGCTGGCCGCAATCGTCCGAAAATGAGTCGGCGGATGGCATTAAACAAAAGCGGAGCTCCTCTCTTTGTCCTAACGCATGTTGTCGCACCCGGCGGATGAGATTAAACGACAGCGGAGCCGGCGACTTCGCCAAGCCGACTGCGGGCCCGCAATCGTCCGAAAATGAGTCGGCGGATGGCATTAAACAAAAGCGGAGCTCCTCTCTTTGTCCTAACGCATGTTGTCGCACCCGGCGGATGAGATTAAACGACAGCGGAGCCGGCGACTTCGCCAAGCCGACTGCGGGCCCGCAATCGTCCGAAAATGAGTCGGCGGATGGCATTAAACAAAAGCGGAGCTCCTCTCTTTGTCCTAACGTATGTTGTCGCACCCGGCGGATGAGATTAAACAACAGCGGAGCCGGCGACTGCGCCAAGCCACGAGGGCGCGTCTCTCGCCTTGCGGGCCCAGACGCGGAACAGCGGAGCTCGTACCGAACAGCCGCCGCCAGGCTCGTAAGAACAGCGGAGCTCGGCGCGTCGACGATCCCGACGCGCTACCATAGTATAGTTGAGACTGAGCGAGACGACCGCCGCGCACGGTCGGGGAAACGCCCCGTTCGCGCCCAGACGGTCGCCGAGATCGCCTGCTCGACATCTTGCAGGACTTCGGTGCTCGAGCGGCCAGAAAAGGAGTCGGCGGATGACACCAAACAACAGCGGAGGCCGCTGCTTTGCATGGCCACGAGGGCGCGGACGGGCGGGTCTCTCGCCTTGCGGGCCCCGACGCGGAACAGCGGAGCTCGTTTCGAACGCCCGCCTGGCTCGTAAGAACAGCGGAGCTCGGCGCGTCGACGACCCCGACGCGCTACCATAGTATAGTTGAGACTGAGCGAGACGACCGCCGCGCACGGTCGGGGAAACGCCCCGTTCGCGCGCCAACGCTCGCCGAGCTCGACGGCTCGACACCTTGCAGGACTTCGGTGCTCGAGCGGCCATAAAAGGGTTCGGCGGATGGCATTAAACAACAGCGGAGCCAGCGACTTTGCTACCTCTGTATGGTTCGACTTGAGCGAGACGACCGCCGCGCACGGTCGGGGAAACGCCCCGTTAGCGCCCAGACGGTCGCCGAGCTCGCTTGATCGACATCTTGCAGGACCTCGGTGCTCGAGTGGCCAGAAAAGTAGTCGGCGGATGACAGCAAACTACAGCGGAGCCCGCTACTTGGCCAGGCCGCGGGGGCGGGTTTCTCGCCTTGCGGGCCACGACGCTGAAAAGCGTGTCTCGTACCGAACAGCCGCCAGACTAGTAAGAACAGCGGAGCTCGGCGCGTCGACGATCCCGACGCGCTACCATAATATAGTTGATACTGAGCGTGACGACCGCCGCGCACGGTCGGGGAAACGCCCCGTTAGCGCCCGGACGGTCGCCGAGCTCGCTTGCTCGACATCTTGCAGGACTTCGGTGCTCGAGTGGCCAGAAAAGTAGTCGGCGGATGACAGCAAACTACAGCGGAGCCCGCTACTTGGCCAGGCCGCGGGGGCGGGTTTCTCGCCTTGCGGGCCACGACGCTGAAAAGCGTGTCTCGTACCGAACAGCCGCCAGACTAGTAAGAACAGCGGAGCTCGGCGCGTCGACGATCCCGACGCGCTACCATAATATAGTTGATACTGAGCGTGACGACCGCCGCGCACGGTCGGGGAAACGCCCCGTTAGCGCCCGGACGGTCGCCGAGCTCGCTTGCTCGACATCTTGCAGGACTTCGGTGCTCGAGTGGCCAGAAAAGTAGTCGGCGGATGACAGCAAACTACAGCGGAGCCCGCTACTTGGCCAGGCCGCGGGGGCGGGTTTCTCGCCTTGCGGGCCACGACGCTGAAAAGCGTGTCTCGTACCGAACAGCCGCCAGACTAGTAAGAACAGCGGAGCTCGGCGCGTCGACGATCCCGACGCGCTACCATAATATAGTTGATACTGAGCGTGACGACCGCCGCGCACGGTCGGGGAAACGCCCCGTTAGCGCCCGGACGGTCGCCGAGCTCGCTTGCTCGACATCTTGCAGGACTTCGGTGCTCGAGTGGCCAGAAAAGTAGTCGGCGGATGACACCAAACTACAGCGGAGCCCGCTACTTGGCCAGGCCGCGGGGGCGCGTTTCTCGCCTTGCGGGCCACGACGCTGAAATGCGTGTCTCGTTCCGAACAGCCGCCAGTCTTGTAACAACAGCGGAGCTCGGCGCGTCGACGATCCCGACGCGCTACCATAATATAGTTGATACTGAGCGTGACGACCGCCGCGCACGGTCGGGGAAACGCCCCGTTAGCGCCCGGACGGTCGCCGAGCTCGCTTGCTCGACATCTTGCAGGACTTCGGTGCTCGAGTGGCCAGAAAAGTAGTCGGCGGATGACAGCAAACTACAGCGGTGCCCGCTACTTGGCCATGCCGCGGGGGCGGGTTTCTCGCCTTGCGGGCCACGACGCTGAAAAGCGTGTCTCGTACCGAACAGCCGCCAGACTAGTAAGAACAGCGGAGCTCGGCGCGACGACGATCCCGACGCGCTACAATAATATAGTTGATACTGAGCGTGACGACCGCCGCGCACGGTCGGGGAAACGCCCCGTTCGCGCCCGTACGGTGGCCGAGCTCGCTTGCTCGACATCTTGCAGGACTTCGGTGCTCGAGTGGACAGAAAAGTAGTCGGCGGATGACAGCAAACAACAGCGGAGCCCGCTACTTTGCCAGGCCGCGGGCGCGCGCCTCTCGCCTTGCGGGCCACGACGCTGAAAAGCGTGTCTCGTACCGAACAGCCGCCAGACTTGTAAGAACAGCGGAGCTCGGCGCGTCGACGATCCCGGCACGCTACCATAATATAGTTGATACTGAGCGGGACGACCGCCGCGCACGGTCGGGGAAACGCCCCGTTCGCGCCCGGACGGTGGCCGAGCTCGCTTGCTCGACATCTTGCAGGACTTCGGTGCTCGAGTGGACAGAAAAGTAGTCGGCGGATGACAGCAAACAACAGCGGAGCCCGCTACTTTGCCAGGCCGCGGGCGCGCGCCTCTCGCCTTGCGGGCCACGACGCTGAAAAGCGTGTCTCGTACCGAACAGCCGCCAGACTTGTAAGAACAGCGGAGCTCGGCGCGTCGACGATCCCGGCACGCTACCATAATATAGTTGATACTGAGCGGGACGACCGCCGCGCACGGTCGGGGAAACGCCCCGTTCGCGCCCGGACGGTGGCCGAGCTCGCTTGCTCGACATCTTGCAGGACTTCGGTGCTCGAGTGGACAGAAAAGTAGTCGGCGGATGACAGCAAACAACAGCGGAGCCCGCTACTTGGCCAGGCCGCGGGCGCGCGCCTCTCGCCTTGCGGGCCCCGACGCGGAACAGCGGAGCTCTAACCGAACAGCCGCCAGACTTGTAAGAACAGCGGAGCTCGGCGCGTCGACGATCCCGACACGCTACCATAATATAGTTGATACTGAGCGGGACGACCGCCGCGCACGGTCGGGGAAACGCCCCGTTCGCGCGCCAACGCTCGCCGAGCTCGACGGCTCGACACCTTGCAGGACTTCGGTGCTCGAGCGGCCATAAAAGGGTTCGGCGGATGGCATTAAACAACAGCGGAGCCAGCGACTTTGCTACCTCTGTATGGTTCGACTTGAGCGAGACGACCGCCGCGCACGGTCGGGGAAACGCCCCGTTAGCGCCCAGACGGTCGCCGAGCTCGCCTGCTCGACATCTTGCAGGACTTCGGTGCTCGAGCGCCCAGAAAAGTAGTCGGCGGATGACACCAAACAACAGCGGAGGCCGCTGCTTTGCATGGCCACGAGGGCGCGGACGGGCGGGTCTCTCGCCTTGCGGGCCCCGACGCGGAACAGCGGAGCTCGTTTCGAACGCCCGCCTGGCTCGTAAGAACAGCGGAGCTCGGCGCGTCGACGACCCCGACGCGCTACCATAGTATAGTTGAGACTGAGCGAGACGACCGCCGCGCACGGTCGGGGAAACGCCCCGTTCGCGCGCCAACGCTCGCCGAGCTCGACGGCTCGACACCTTGCAGGACTTCGGTGCTCGAGCGGCCATAAAAGGGTTCGGCGGATGGCATTAAACAACAGCGGAGCCAGCGACTTTGCTACCTCTGTATCGTTCGACTTGAGCGAGACGACCGCCGCGCACGGTCGGGGAAACGCCCCGTTCGCGCCCAGACGGTCGCCGAGCTCGCTTGCTCGACATCTTGCAGGACTTCGGTGCTCGAGCGGCCAGAAAAGGAGTCGGCGGATGGCATTAAACCGACAGCGGAGCCCGCTACCTCACGGTATAGTTCAACTGCACCGAGACGACCGCCGCGCACGGTCTTGCTGCAAATAATAACATTTTTGCGCCGGTTAATACCCAAAAACTTTGGAAATCTACCTCTTGGAATAGGAAAAGCCGCTGCAAATCGGCAATTGTGGAGATATTTCAGATGTAGTTACAGATTTGCATTCCTCATGTTTAGACGCATCAGTGTGCGAAAAGTTCGTCCAATTCCTTCAAATAATAAACTTTTGGCGCCGGTTAATACCCAAAAACTTTGGAAATCTACCTCTTGGAATAGGAAAAGCCGCTGCAAATCGGCAATTGTGGAGATATTTCAGACGTAGTTACAGATTTGCATTCCTCATGTTTAGACGCATCAGTGTGCGAAAAGTTCGTCCAATTCCTTCAAATAATAAACTTTTGGCGCCTGTATATACCCAAAAACTTTGGAAATCTACCTCTTGGAATAGGAAAAGCCGCTGCAAATCGGCAATTGTGGAGATATTTCAGATGTAGTTACAGATTTGCATTCCTCATGTTTAGACGCATCAGTGTGCGAAAAGTTCGTC
>JAVRBK010000148.1:0-27921 GCA_036250285.1 Pyrocoelia pectoralis | reverse complement strand
AAAGGATAGAATAAGAAATAAAAACATAAGAGAAGAGTACGAAATAGAATATATAACACGCTGGGTAAACAAGAGAAACTAGGGTGAAACGAAATGTGTTTCGAATGGAAAAACCGGTTGGTAAGAATATCAGAAAAGAAAAACCATTGGAAAGGAAAAAAACCCGTGAAAAGGTTACGTGATGCTAAGAGTTTGTGTGAAGAACTTTAAAGGTAATCTTTGAAATTAGAGAGAATAACCATACCTAATTATGTGAAGCAGAAAGAAGAATTTAAGTATTTGAGGTGACAGTGGATCGAGATATAGAACTAAAGAAGCACGTAAAGTAGTGGAAGCTCTAAATTCGTTATGGTGGGACTAACAAATAAACAAATAATAAACCATAGTGGACTGAGTGCTTTTGAAAGAATTTGAAAGAAATGTTAGCCACCGAAACAATTGTGGACCGCAAGGCAGGAGGATATAGTTTGAGGACTTACTAAGGATGGGAGAAACAGGGTGGCCATAGAAGCATATTTTTATGGAAACAATGGCAAAGGACAAGAATCTGGAGTCTGTCTTTACGGAATAAGTACGTCCCATCCAAAATAATGGAATGTATAAAGAAAATGGATATTGACCGATCGAACCAAAATAAATTGTGGTTGTCTGGATAAATTGCCAATGGTTTTAATTGGGCATTCGTTGAATCCTATTTTAAATTCCTTACTGAATTAGTGAATCACATGAACTAAAGTACAAGGTTATCCAATTTGATCTTTACATTTTAACGCAACTAAAAATCTTATTTATGACACATAAGGTAAGGAAAGGAGGAGGCATACTTTTAATGAGGTTTCCAAAAATGACGGAATTTGATAAAATTTTAGTATATTGTAGATATCGACTTTCTGACCAAAAAGTCTCATGGGCCCAAAGCGATCCTATGACTGGTTTCCGAGATACAGTGGCGGGTATATGGGTATCTTGAAAAACAGGAATTAAATTATAAATACCATAAAAGGTTGATATTTTCTTTAAAAAAGTAATCAAGTAATTTTAATTTGATCTTGGGCGACTGTCTAGGATGTCAGGTGCCGATTTTTTGTGTACAGGGTGTACAAGTAAGAAAGGAGGCCGGCCATAACTCGGAAACTATTTGAGATAGAACAGTGAAATAAAAATTTCTAATAAATGTGGCCAAGAGAAAATGCTGGAAATTATTTTCAATTTCATCCATTGCCACCGAGGGCATTTCACTAATTTCACTTTGAAATTCCCATTTTTTGGGCAATTTTCCTGAGTAAGGTATTTAAAAAAATATATTCATTGTGAACTAGTGATAATATGTAAAACTTGTTTAATGAATTTTTACGATTGTCGATTGCTGTCAAAATAAAGGGACGGGGATCTAAATTACGTGTTACTAGAAAAAATCGTGTAACTTCGAAACGGTTTGCTTGAATTTTGTGAAGATTGGTCTCGATGTAAAGACAATACTTGATATTACCAAAAAAATTCAAAACCACAACAATTTCTTATCTCCGTCTACCAATAGAGGGCGTAGTCTTGTTAAAGGAACAAAACGGTCGATTTTCTAAAAAATTTCAAATGGTTACCAAATATTTTTTTCACTGCTATTGGAAGGAAAATTCATAAGGGAGTAATTTAAAAAAAATATGTCAATAGTTTATAGTACCGAAGATATAGTCAAAAATGTGGTAATATAGAGGCAATTTGAGGTATAAACAAATCGTAACAGCAATCGCAAAAATTCATTAAACAAAGTTTTACATATTGATCACTTCACAATGAATATTTTTTTAAATACCTTACTGAGGAAAATTGCCCAAAAAATGGGAATTTCAAATTAAAATCAGGAAACGCCCTCTGGTGGCAATGGTATGAAATGAAAATAATTTCCAGCATTTTCTCTTGGCCACATTTATTATAAGATTTTATCTCAAATAGTTTCCGAGTTATGGCCGGCCTCCTTTCTTAGTTGTACACCCTGTACACAAAAAATCGGCACCTGACATCCTAGACAGCCGCCCAAGATCAAATTAAATTACTTGTATTACTTTTTTAAAGAAAATATCAACCTTTATGGTATTATAATTTAATTCCTGTTTTTCAAGATACCCCATACCCGCCACTGTATCTCGGAAACCAGTCATAGGATCGCTTTGGGCCCATGAGACTTTTTGGTCAGAAAGTCGATATCTACAATATACTAAAATTTTATCAAATTCCGTCATTTTTGGAAATCTCATTAAAAGTGTGCATCCTCCTTTGTCAACCAAGGGAATGTAAGTAGTGAGGCCGCTCTTCTCTAGTATACTACGTTGACTATTTTGAGAAAAATAATTTCCTAGACTGGCATGTTAATAAATAAAATAAGGAAGGCAGTAAACCAAAAAGCAATAAGTAAATCTTCATTTGGTTCCGTTCCTGTTTGCTGTTCACCAAAAATCGTCCTCTGTATCCTGTGGGAATACCGATCTTTACCGTTCCAGTTGGATTTGTTCTTGTCCTGGTTGAGTTACCGATATTGTGCATCCCAAATCTCAAGCGTTGAAGGATGGTGAAATCAAGGGCAGTGGCTATACTTAGCAAAGGAAGATGTCGAGGATGCTTCCCTAATTATCCAGGGACAAGGGACTACAATTGTCGCGGCGGTTCTCACTAGCGATTAGCCTACTAACGATAACCCACAGATCATTGTAATGGGATGGAAGTAACCAAAGAAAATTGCAAAAATCAGAATCAATAAAGATTAAAGGAAAATAAGAAAGAGGTGAAGAATCTTATCAACTGTCAATAGGTGCCTAATGCTTTCGTAGTTAACACCATATTGTAGCGGTATCGTTTATAAAGTTATCAAACCAATAAGAAAGTGTTTTAGAAAAGTTTTGCAAAAGTAACATCCAAAGAAAGTAAGGAAAAAGGGGTTTTATTTATACTAAGTAATAGTCTGAGATGGCAATGTTGGTGAAGTGCTACAACTAACAAATCAATAAATCGATTCTTCTTTGGTGGAAGGTATATACCTAGTAAATGTTTCCTTCATTCTAGGGAAACCTAGAGGATCCAGTCTATACCTTCGAATATATAACAAATGTTCAAATTTCTGAAGAAAAATGCACCAAATTTTTTGTACCTAATAATAAAGAAATTTTAAATATTAATTTGTTATGCGTTAAATTCTTCTTGTTTGAAGTAACCTGAAACGGAGCTTATAGTAATCAGAAGGAAAAATTTGTTCCAAAAAGGGATGAAAAATGAAGAGTAGGCGACTTTAAACTGAGAACGTACAACAAACCTTTGTCTGAAACGAACGCATAAAGAATCAAAATCAAGAAAAATTTTCAAAACGTATCTTAAAGTTGTTAATGTTCGCAATTTTTTATATTGGTCTTTCTTCATTTTGAACAAGACGATGGTCGGCGAAAATCCGACAAATACTGATTTGTATCTTGATCTTCCTTCTATAGGTAATACCATTGACATTATACACTAGTCAATGGTAATACCTAATACCTATTTCAAGTTTAATTTATCGAATGAATGGCTTTTGTCCCAGATATAAAGAAATCATATTCCACTAATTATATATTTATGTTATATCTAAATGAGATAACCGTTAACAGTGCTGCTTGATCATGAAAATTTTAAAAAGCGATAACCTCTCTAAAGTTATAACATATCAAAATGGATTTGTTGAATTTTTCAAATGTAATTTTTTTTTCTTCTCGAGCATGATTTTATAGCGAAACCAGTTTTTTAATTATTTATTATTGTATTAGTCTAGAATCTGCGTATAGACGTTCAAGGTTGCTGAATGTAAAAATCTTCTATTTGGAATTGATTATTCAATGTCATTATTATTGTTATTATTTGGAAATATAAAAAAGACAATCTCATAATTCTCGTAATTATCAATACGTAGATTGATAAACGTAATTATGTTCAGTTCAGGGGGTATTTTAGAATAACAATCAATCCGGTTTTAGCTTGTTTTATGATTTTTTTGCCGATCTTAACGGGAGTAGGTATAAAAGAAGAAGCGTTTTGGTACAAGGCGTATTAGTTCTTTCATCTTTAATAGTATCGCACAAAAAGTTGAAGATGCGTTATTACATAGCCGTAAGTTATATATCACATTGTCTTTGGGTTCTTAATTAATTAATTCTTCATTTGATAGATTGTTTGGCACTTTGCCTTGCGGCCGTCATGGCTGACTATGGTGGCGGTCATGGTGGCGGTCATGGACATGGACATCAGGGAGGTGGTGGCGTGGGCATTGGACCTCAAGGTGGTGGCTACGGTCAACAAGGTGGCGGCGGCGGCGGCGGCGGCTATGGACAAGGTAGCGGCGGCGGCTATGGACAAGGTGGCGGGAAACCAGGTGGTGGCGGCTACGGCCAACAAGGTGGTGGCGGCTACGGCCAACAAGGTGGCGGCGGCTACGGCCAACAAGGTGGCGGCGGCTATGGGCAACAAGGCGGCGGCATTAGACCAGGTGGCGGTGGTGGTTACGGTGGTGGACATAAACACCACTGAAAAGTCACCAAAATTTTTTACACCTAACCACTGTCCTTATTGTCATTCGAATAAAAATGTGATCTGATGATTAGAAACATTTAAAAACCCTGTGAAATTTGCAATACAGTTTTAAATAGATTTTTGTACAGTTGATTTTAAGTTTTTCCCACACACATATGCGTAGAGTTTAACCCATTGGAGGAGTAGGTAGGTAGGTACTGTATGTAAAGGCATTATTTTATATTAGGTAATACCTTAGTAGCGCAGGTGATCATTTTCGCATGCGACACCAAAACTAAAACCATTAACAACGATGATCGTGCTATCTTTTACTAGTTACGCAACTAAGTTTCCAAAGTTTTTTGATCAATGAAAACTGGACAAATTCAAGAGAAATACTAAAACTGGTTTATTCAAAGTATATCGTCCCTCGCTGGCTACACATTTTCCTTCCTATTGAATTTTTCCCATGGCATGTTAACGTTTGGAAAGTTTGGCGAGTCATGTTCAATGCTTCCGCACGTTAATCTTGTGTTTGCGTATCATCTTCATCCAACAACGCTTGCAGAATGGCGTCCTCAATTGTTTTTAATTTTCCGAAGCGCTCTTTGTCGCCAGTCTCGAAATCGCGCCACTTCTGAAGCGTTTAAACAGTTAGTTTTCGATGGTTAGTTTGCCGTAGGCTTCCTCAAGCAAACGATGTACCTACTTGAACAGTTTTTTTATTCAAGCAGAAAAGCAAAGCTGGTTTTTTCGTCCTACCTGAGGGATTATAGAAATTCAGTTTTCGTTATTCCAAAGCAAGGACTTTGCTTAGAGCAGCACAGCTTAGTGCGCAATTCTAGAAAAAAACTGTAGCTGTGCTTTCTGCTGCATAGGGCTTATATCTTCCAAACGTTTCATGAATAGTTATTTGTATTATAACCATTATATTGCACTCCCCAGCCTCATTTTGATGTTTTACGTCCTGAAAATGCAGCACTCAAACCACCAATACAGGTGTACAAGTTCAGTATTATAATGAGTAACATTTTGTTTAAAAAGATTAGGAATACACTAAGGTACTTAGAGTATTATCGTTACTACAAATCAATATGGACAAAAAATGCTGTTTTCAAATAGGTAGGTAACATAGATTTCCAGCTACTTATCATCGCAAGGTCTTGGAAAAAGTTGGAACTACTGAACCTTTCTTTGAATGTTGTTAAATGCACTTGGGCTTTTTCTCAAGGATCCTAAAATAGAATTGCCTGTTTTAAATGGGCACAAATTCTACCGGAGCCTGGATTTAATCAAATTCTGCAGAGAATTAAAAGATAGTAGGTATTATACATATGTATAATATCATTCCTAGCACAACTTCACTTCAGCTCTTCGACGTTGCAGTGTTTGGGCCACTGAAGCTCACATAAAAAAATGTACGTGAATATAAGATTGAAAACCATGGTAACGAGCACAAGGAAACTTGCTACAGAATGTAGAGCTACAGATCTCTTTCCAACCAATGCCGTTGACTATAAAATTATTTCAAATTTTACCTTTCTAATACAAAACTTATAGGTATTCCTAAATTAACTATTTACTTTTTAAAATTATGGCGGATAAAATCATTTTTCATCATGGCACAGCTTTAAATTTAGGAAAAACATTAGGTGACAACATCTAAACTAGTCAATTTCTTGCCTGTAATAATTTTTCATACTCTAATTTCTCTTTAATAATTTTAATTTATTATAGCCTATATGTTTCAATAGCGAAGGCGAAGCTGTCATCATCAGATCAGCAAACAACTGCTTAACGCGTCTTCTAGTGTTTGGGGAAGCGACCTGAGTAGTCCCTAAAGGGCATAGAGAAAAGAAGATAAGTTTCTCTAAGCTAAAGGGCAGATTAAAAATGCGCCTAGATGATAGCGTAGCATTTGGATAGGCGCATTTGGATCTAATAGCTGGAGCCAAAAATTAAAATCGGATGGTTGCATCACAGTATAGGGTTTAGGGGGGGTTTGTGGTTTAGGGGGGGTTTAGGGTTACTGTGGTTGCATTCATAAATGTAGCACGAAATATGATCGAATGCGCCCATTTATTTACTTTTGCATGTGGAAATGACGTGTACAGGTTATGAAAGGGCAAACAAATGAAGTAAAATTAAACTATTTTAATTTCTAATGATTCTGCTCACTTTCTACGTTTCTATGTTTAAAAAAATTCTAACAAAATCAAAATTTAGTCAAAAAAATTACTGATATTCATAAGAATGGGAACTGCGCTTAGTCGGACAGTAGATCTTAGTACAAACGAGTACATTCTAAGATTTATTGGAAACGAAACGATTACACCGAATGATCCCTTTTGGAACAGATTTCTTGCTTTCAATATTTCACTACCGAAAACAAGGTATGAGTCGTATGTATCGTTGTCGTCACTTAACTGAACCATTTTAGTGAAGACCAGTTAGCGTTGGATACGAAGGTGGAACCATTTTGTCAACAGTTACTGTCGAACAATTTAAAACGGGGAATGTCGGATGTTTAATTCAGGTGTTTTTGTCCAGAGCATCTGAACTTTTAGCAGCTACAAATACGGATGAGTATGTTTCTATAACGACTTTAAAATAATTAATATCGCTGTTGCAGTAACATATTTAGCTGGCAAACGTTTAACGCTTTATTTATAATCAGATGTGTAGTTAAATACTTCACCGATGTAATAACTGAAGAACAATTTGTTGAGCACATCGAATGTTACCCAAGCAATATTTCAAGACTCGAAGCTTTTGTCGGTTCACTAATAGGAATCGTAGTCGACGTTCCTTTGAAAGATTTCACTTACGCCGTACATTTAGAGAGCGTTACTTGCTTGCTAGTGTTACTATCGATTCATTTACACTCGCAGAAGAAGGCGGATCAGTGCAACATATACAGATTGATAATGAGGGGGCGTCATGCGATTCACGCCCCTCTTTTAGTAAAGAGTTTACTGTTCAATTACATTGAACAGCAAAAGGCACCACCTGTTTATGGTACAAATTCGGGCAATCAAAGTTGTTTACGGTAGAAACTGAACTATCTTTGTATAAGTATTACCTACTTGGTTTAAGGGCTCGCGACAGGATTTTGGTCTATGATCACCTTTAATCGTAAATCAAATGAAAGCGTCGATAATACACAAAACAACTTCGCCGACGTTCCTTTGGCTACGCTCAGTTTAAGTTTAATATTAGTCCTAACAAATCATTGTACGGCTCAAGTGAACCCATATAGGCAGAGCTTATTTACATGTGTCAATAGCGAAGGTAACATCGTCGCCAATCAAAAAACTGTTCACTAACGCCTTAACTTGTAGATAACAGTCCAATTGCTCCTACCAAAGCTTCTACGTTATGTAAAATTAATTACAGCGATCTATATGTAACACTTTGTAAAAAGGCAAATCAAGATTCAACTACGTTACTATTATATTTATTACTGCACAGGAACATTTCATTTCGTAACTACGTACTGAACAAGACTGGCTGTGAAGAATTGGTAACAAATTTGTTGTTTTTTAAACTTGATTAGTAGTAAGGTAAAATTTGCAGATAATTCCCATTTTAAAAACACTGTATCATGCTCCCAACTGTGACTCTCATCATATTTATATGTCGTTAATCATACTACTCATTTAAGTGAAGATGATACTTTTAACAAAAGCATACACAGTACTGTAAGTATTGACGAACTCCATAAGTATATTACGATAATAACAGTTAATTCCACTCAAAATCGTTTATTTTAAATATAACCCAATAGATTAAAATTAAATACGAGTGTCTGAGTTACAACGTTAAGGAAATCGAAAAAAAAAGAGCAACCCTCTTTTCATAAACGTTCATTAGGAATAATAATCATCATAATCACCCAGGTACGCGGGGGACGGTTGCCGATGCCTGGATATCAGGATGCATTTTCCACTGCACAATTTCCAAAAAAAACATTATCAAAGTAGGTACAAAGTTTCCTATTGAATTTAGGAAGCGAATGCAAAAAACTTCATCTTAATCCGTCTTACTACAAAAATTTGGTAGGTTTGGCTTGTTTTAGTGCTTTATTTCCTCGCCTAATATTCAACATAGGTATAGTAGTGACTCATGTTGACTCCATGGGAATCTTAGAAATGGCAAGAGATAGAGAGTAGATTAAATTAGACAATTAGAAGATATTAATTAAAAACAGAAATGAAGCATTTTGTTAGAAGCCAAATATTAATGTTGTAATTTAGTAACTATTGTTTAATTTTTATCTATAACCCTTGATAATCACAAGTGTTGAATGTTGAGTTAAATTTAAATTAAAAATTTGAGTGGAATTACTTGTTATTATTACATAATCTTGAAATAGACTTGTTCGACTTAGTGCTTCTCTTACATTTGCAGAAATTAAAAGGAGTAACATGGTATGTAGAACGGTCTTTGCCCGAAATATCATTAGGCGGATTACTAGTTTGGTCGTAATTCGAACTGTTCAATACAACATGTTAAAAATGCGCGATAAATATTTGCACACAAACTGTTTGGCAGCATTGGCAAATATGTCTGGTCAATTTCGCGACTTACATCCTTACGTCAGTCAGCGTTTAGTTTCACTTTTTGAAACGTTAGCGAGGCGGTACAGGAAAATTTCACAACAGCTAGATACCGAAAAACCAAACGAGGTCACGTGAACGTTACCACCGAATCAGAGGAGGACGTACTTGTATTAGAAGAAGTATTACGGATGTTGCTCGAAATTTCAATTCGTGTCTAGTGCATCAGCTTGTTAACAATCCGAATTTGGTTTATACTCTTCTGTACAAAAAGCACATATTCGAACCGTTCAAGAATAATCCGACATTTCAAGATATTGTACAAAATATTGAGATTGTTATCGAATATTTCTCCGATCAATTATCGATTAAATCTCAGGAGCACGAAGTCGACTTTCACGAAGTTTTAGTTGTAATACAGGAAGGTGCAAAACGTTGGCCTAAAGAAAAGCTAACGGTACGTATTTTAAAAGCCAATTTTTTGTGCAATTCCAATTGTGCATTTGCAACTGAAATTATCATTGGATAGTTGTTTAATTATGACTTCACACTACCTATTTACAATACTTGCTTACATTCCCACCAGAGGTGGTATACAATAATTACAGTTGCAGGAACAAATTGACATTGTCTAATAGTAGTTGATACACATTGATTGTTACAGAAATTTCCCGATTTAAAATTTAAATACGTTGAAGAGGAACAGCCGGAAGAATTTTTATTCCATACGTTTGGTCGTTAGTTAATAACCACTCGTTACTTCAATGGGGTACTGATGGGCAATTATTAAATGCGGTGTGCTAACCGTATATTTATACCTGACATTGTGATAAATGTTTGCGCAACATTAAATTAGAACTCTTTGGTCTTAAGTACAATAATTTTTTCCAGTATTGTAAGATACCTGTCATGTATAGTAGAATTAATAAAGGATTTATATTCTATTTAAGCTTATACTACCATAAAACATTTATTTCATGAACCATGTAAAATTTAGGACGTGAAAAAACAAAAATGTCCTATTAATATTTATTGTATTTACACAAAGTAGATAAATAAAGTTATTTTTAAAACAAATCGCTGATATGACATGTTTTCGTTTTTTTTTCCTCTGGATTTTTGATAAGACCATTCTGGATTTTGTTGTCCGTGTACTCTCTTTTTGTTTACATTTTGGCCCTTTGTTTGGCTTAATATATAAATTATTGTATTAATAATAGATTATTACTGTGTGAATGCATAATAAAATAATAAAATCGATAATTACTAAAGGTTTAGTGATCTGTTCATTTTTACAACAGATACAACAGTAGTTGGTTTCAATTCCCCATCTACAACTGGTTTTATTTGTATTGTTATTGTAGGAACCCT
Organism: Pyrocoelia pectoralis; assembly: GCA_036250285.1. NCBI lineage: Eukaryota > Metazoa > Arthropoda > Insecta > Coleoptera > Lampyridae > Pyrocoelia > Pyrocoelia pectoralis. The sequence continues at coordinate 17,467 of JAVRBK010000148.1, read as the reverse complement.
ACCCTTGGAAAGTAAAATCAGTTACTTTATAAACAAACATGTGTTACATAAAGTTGTTATGTATATCATTGCATGTGGGTTAATTCGGCATGAGTGGGTAATGTATAATGTTTAAGTATTATCATTGTACTTATATCTATTATGGTGTGTATGTGATGTAGTTTGAGTTAGTAAATGGATAATTAAGTGTTGTTTTTTAATTTGTATTTTTACTACTTACTTTTTGTTAGCGTACCTCTGTACCTACGAAATTATAGTAATAAAAACACTCAGCCTCCCCTTTCCAACAAAGTATAATGAAAAGCGATGGTAATTTACAAGAACGATGAGATGATTGTGAGACCTGAACCTGTATTTAATGACGTCTGTACCTATGTATATTTTTGTCAAATCCTACAGTATATAAGCTTTGGCGTATAACTCTATATCAGTGTATTTGCGGTGTTTCTCTGCGTGTGTGACAAACATAAAACTTTCTGATTCAAAATATCACATTTGGATAATCAAGCATATGTGATGTTAACATAGTATCTGTGTTAATCTCCTGTGAATATCATGTCCTATTGTTTCAATATTTGTATAATGTTATGTGTGGTGTATGTGTTTCTACTCATTGGTGGTGTAATGTTTCACTTGTTTAAAGGTGTGAATGGTGTGATTGTTTTGCATTTGTGTTTGGCAAAGAAGATTATGTCTGTTATGCCAGTGATATGTAAAAGGTGGTTGAGTTTTGTGCTTTTGGAGGTGTATTTTTGTTAATACGTTTTCAATTTATGTAAAAGCCTCTCTTAGTGACTTTGTGATATAAGTTGGGTAGGTATCATTTAGTGTAAGCTATGTTCCTACATAGCATTATGTGAGTGAGAAATTGTGTGATGTTGTTCCTTAATATTTTGTACAGTGATAGTATTTTTTTTTTGTAACGAAGAGGGTACTGAATCAAATGTTTTTTTGTAATCTATGACATGTGTAAACTGTGTGTATGTTTCTCTTGTTACGTCTACTGTGTGTGTATTTTGTGTGTAAAAATGTTAGAATTGTACCTATAGATTGTGGGAAGACATGTAATGAGTCGATTTGATGTTTTTGTTTTTGGAAGAATGTAAGTGATTCCTTAGCTAAAGAATGGTGGTGAATGTGTGGTATGTTTAATATGTAGATTTGTTAAGAAAGAAAAATGCAGAACTTAAACTCTGCATTTTCAGCTTCTTTAAATATTTAAAATAAAAATTTTAGCGTAAAGTGAGGGGTCCAAAATCCCTTTTTCTCCATAAGTGGGAGCTATGGCGTTAATTAAATTGTGTATGGGTATGCAAAGCTACGAGTAGTTTATCTCTTTACTCGTAGATGCAAAGAGAGCACCATACAGCCATACAGTAACATTTAGGCTAGTCGTCCATTGAAACCGTATTCGTCCGAGTAGTTAGTCGGCCGACCCAGGCCGACCTATGCCAGACCACGGCCGACTAATCCTAAGACAAACGTAGGTATAGTAGGATTCACCGGGTTTTAGGTATGACTCATTGCAGTAAAGTATGATAATCGACGTGACATAGTTTTTTGTTTCTGTAAATAAAAATATCAGTAAAATCACTGACCTGTATCATAAAGGACTGAGCATTCTTCAATACAAAATTGAAGCAAACAAGCCCCACCTAAATATTAGTTACTTCGGGTGCCAACTAGTGCGTTAGTTATAATGATGGTAGCTCGGTGTTTATAATGTGTTGGTAGTACTGGTATCAGCTGTTACAGTTTAGCTTGTTCTAACCTATATGCTTAATATCTGCTGAAAAGTAGTATAATTACAGGCTCATAATTATTTAAAAACGTAAATTATTAAAAATTGTATTTTATTGCAATGCATAAACGTAGCACAGTATAAAAACGAACCAGTACAATAACTCCTACGCATTTCATTCACCGTCGGATGAGATTCTCATCCGAGCAGCGTTGAAGGTAACAGAAAGTTTAGTGAGTTTAGTGCGTGACGTCACGAGATATCATACTGGTTCGTATGTATACTGTGAACGTAGTTATACTACGTATGAAACAAGGTTATGTTTATGTAAATAAAAACATTAGTAACAGTGTTACCAATAATCACCAACACACAACAAAACTAAATTACTAACTGGCACCTTAAATCCCCGTTTTCAATTTGCTTCAAAAGTAGTGGAGGGGATCATTAGAATGCTCAGTCCTTTAGATACAGGTCAGTGAGTAAAATGCAATTGAGAAACGTATGTCGTTCCGTTTATTTTATGTGCAAGCAATGGGCGCGTTCATAAGACACAACTGTTGTGGAACAGTTACCGATTAGTCTTATAAAATCATCGCTACTTTTGCGCTACTTGTGGAGCAGTCGGCCATTTTTAGTAGCGTAATGTAAATGCGCTACATGTTGGGAGCGGAAAGATATATTCTGTTATGTAAGGTTAAAATTGTTTGAGGTTACATACTTGTTTGTCTAAATAGTTTTTTTTTGTGTGATTCTATTGATGGATTTACAAGCGCTTATTGCACTAGTGATTGAAGATGAAGATATGTTTAAATCCTTATGATTATTGCGCTTTCCAGTCATAAAACATGTGCAACCCTTTAAATGAACACTTTCTTACATTTTTAAAAATGTCCAAATTGCGCGCGATATAAAAAATTTTCACAGCGCATGATTTAACGTTGTCAAAGTAGCGATAGTGTCATAAGACCATCAACACACTGACCTGTATCATAAGGAGTGAGCATTCTTCAATACAACATTGAAGCAAACAAGCCCCTCCTAAATATTAGTTACTTCAGGTGCCAACTAGTGCGTTAGTTATATAATGATGGTAGCTCGGTGTTTATAATGTGTTGGTAGTACTGGTATCAGCTGTTACAGTTTAGCTTGTTTTAACCTATTGCTTAATATCTGGTGAAAAGTAGTATAATTACAGGCTCATAATTATTTAAAAACGTAAATTATTCAAAATTGTATTTATTGCAATGCATAAACGTAGTTTATACTACGTATGAAACAAGGTTATGTTATGTAAATAAAAACATTAGTTACAGTGTTACCAATAATCACCAACACAACAAACCTAAATTACTAATTGGCACCTTAAAATACCGGTTTTCAATTTGCTTCAAAAATAGTGGAGGGGCAGGGGATCATTAGAATGCTCAGTCCTTTAAGATACAGGTCAGTGCCATCAACAGTTCCCGATACGATACAAGGTAGCGTATCGGTAACTGTTGTGTCTTATGAACGCGCCCAATGAAACGTATGTCAAATAATTTTCTTGTTTACATTGACATAACCTTACTTCGTACTTCAAGTTGCCACACCGTTTTGAATTTTTTCCAACGTTCCTTTATTCAAATCAGTATTTTTCAATGCTAATCACAAAATCACAAAATGAACAGAAGAAGATCACAAACTTCTTGTTGAAAACAATAAATTTATGACTGGATTGACAGATTACACAAAAATTGACAGTAGGAATTATTGTTACGACATACGAGCGTTTGGATTGATGCATACGATTTGTAGCGATGAGTCATACCTAAAACCCCGTGAATCCGACTATATTCACGTGCGTCTATTACAAACGACCATATATGTATACACAAACGACCTGGTCGGTCGAATGCGACCGAACACGGCCGACTAACGGCCGGATCCCATTTTGATCGGATTAGTCGGACGTTTTCTACCATAGAAAAAGTAACCAAGGATAGAATGTAAACTTGTGTAATTTAAGTGAAACATGTCATGGCGGCCGAATTCTCCCAAAGCAATAGATGGTGCTACTGTAGAATATCGTAGATACATGTTCGACCGTTTGCAGTAACTCGAAAATGAAAAGGTCAAACATCAAAATTTAGAACACGAACAGCATTAAAGATTAAACATCCTTATTCCTTTTTTTTTAGTATTTACTTGTTTGTAATTTTCCATCTAACATGCAACGTAATCGTTAATGTTATTGCCGAACCTTGTGGCACAGTATACGTCTTACGAATGCAGTAGTTGAACTGCTGTAATAATTTTTTGCTAAAAATATTTCGCGCAAGTTACTGCGCATTGCCAAATTCGTCTCTTTATTGGGGTTATTTACCCGGAGGGGATTTTAATGTTACCGCGAACGCTAGTTGACTGCTAAATATAACATAACGCCAATGCGCCGTAACTTATGCGCGAAAAAAACTGAAGACATATTTTCCCATGTATTTTATAGGTAGTTCAACTACTGCATTCGTAAGACGTATACTGTGCTTGTGGTGTTAGTTATAAATATGAATTTACGGAATACTTTAATCAATTTTTTTAAATACTCACACAGCTTATTATAGTTAATAAAGTTATTTGTATGATTCTGACGAGATTTTTTAAGTTCAAATTGTTTAACTTCCCGCCGAATTACTCTAAATGTATAGCGACATCTGTTGTTTTGGGAGAACTCGGCTGCCATGACAGTTTCACCTAAGGTAATCCAGAGAAATGTTATCCCTACTACTAACGTAGTGTAGAAGAAGCATAATTGAAGCCGAACATAAATAAAGACAGAAATATAATAGTACTCACTAGTGCGCATGTGAAATACCAAAATTTGAAATTATGTATCTGGCTCTCTCTACCACCATTATGAATTTTTTAGTTGCAAAATTTATTAAACATTTCACATACAAAATAAAACTTTGTAAATTTCAATTCTATGCAGTTCATAGTTAGATACTCGCAAAAATTAGTATTGAGGTTGACGTTAAGTTACTAATAACTCTATTTATCAGGATAATTACATCAAGTATTCAAATGTTAAATGTTATTTGTTGTCACTTAAACTGCATTTTTTTCATCATCGGGACTACAAATTTCTTTCATTAAGTATATTCATCGAACCACAATATATCGTTTGATTTTACAGGTGCATTTATTCCAAACTTGTAACGTAGGTAGTGGACTTGCTATTTGAGTATTCCTTTTAAAAAAACCTTCAACATTAATGTTTTAAAACACAAAGTGAAATTTATTTATTTAAGCTTTGACAGTTAATTCACCATAGAGAATTAATTACTGCAAAGTAATAAGTAACAATAACATTTGGTTTTAAGTTTTATCATTGAATAAATAGTTTTATTTCACTGTAAATATTACGGTCGCTAAAATGTAAGGTTAAGTATTACGTTGCATAAATAAAAAGAAGCTGATTAAAGTATCTTTCGGCTGAGTTTCGGCAGTAATCGTTACTTCCGAATTTAATAACACGACACCTGCGCAGATGAGTAGTATTTTGCTTACAACAACCCGCACATTCCCCTTAGTTCGGCTTCACACATTCACATGTAAATGTATAGGCTATGCGTCTTCTACCTTAAGGTATAACATTCTCTGGTATTTTATAGGTAGTTCAACTACTGCATTCGTAAGACGTATACTGTGGTTCGGCTGTCAAGAAATTGATTTGTTGATGCTGTTATTTGTGTGCTTTTCACACTTTTCACTGTTTCTCTTTAATTGATCGTGTAAATGATGAAATTCACCTAGAGTTTTTCTTTTTCTTAAAATAGAGTTGACCCAACACTTTCTTTTTGCCTTCCTATTCAACCGTTTACCGTCGTCTCATGAGATATGCCTTTTCTAAGAAATATAAATCACTATCCATTTTTTAATGATTTATTAATTCGTCATAACAACTCGGATGTAGTTCGGCTGCAGTAGACGAGCACAGGTCGGACGTCTATAAAATCGGCCATTATTCGGCCGACTAATAACTCGGTTTCAATGGACGACTAGCCTTATGAGTAGTAGTAATATAAGGCCGGAATGAAGCCACTTCAAGGTCATTTGTTGCGCTCTCGTAAACTATGTAAAAAGTAGGTCATGATAATATACTGCCGGAATGAAGCCACTTCAAGGTCACTCGTTGCGCTTTCGTAAACTATGTATAAAAAGTAGGTCATGATAATATACTGCCGGAATGAAGCCACTTCAAGGTCACCCGTTGCGCTCTCGTAAACTATGTATGAAAAGTAGGTCATGATAATATACGGCCGGAATGAAGCCACTTCAAGGTCACTCGTTGAAAATTTTCTTCTTTGTAAGGTACGAGAGAAAAATTTAGCTGACATTGCACATTATTGAATTTGGACTTTGAACTCCCTAACGATGCCTTTAGGTGGGGGAAAATGCTTTAAAAATGAATACCTGAACGTTTACTACTTCAGTTTTTGTATTCATCGAGCAATATGGATCTCGCGTCGTTAAACAGTAACACTTATTGTAAACCTTTCGAAAACGTAAAGGACTTAGTTATTGGTGAAAGATATAAGATTGTGAACGTGGATGTAATAAATACAAAGTTTGGAAATCGTGTGGTGATAGAAACAGAAAACTTCAAAAGTGTTTTGCCTGAACGGTTTTACAGCTACTTTATGGAAGGAAGTCGAATGATGGAATTCAACGAGTCTTTAAAGAGCAAGGATGTGTTTATAAGTAGTTTGGGAAGTGTCGGCAAAACTACAAATTTAACTTTTACTTAATAAGAAGAAGAAAAGAAAAAAAATGTATCATGTTTGTAGCAAATAAAAATTGATATTAAAAAAATCTTCTGTGTATTTTTGAAGTGTTTGTATCCTGGCTTAGCTATAGATATAAGAGGTGGAGAGGGTTAGTTTGTGTTCTGAATCGAACAAGTAAAGACGTGCAATGAATATTTTGCATTGGATACTGAGTTTCTAATGTAAATAGACAATTAAAGATATTATATAAAATAATGTTGACCAAAATGGACGCTTTTGTTGACTTACAAGGATTTAGAGGCAGCCTTAAGGAATTCATACCTAAAGAGATATCTATTGTTTCATCATATGGACCTAGCTGCACAACTTTATTACTAAAACCGCCGGCCGGCACAATATCCATTAACAACCACTATGAAAAAAGGGATTAAATATTTGGAAAATTACCATCATGGTCTAAAGTGGGGCGATGGCCACATTAGATTTGAAGACTTTGAAGAAGAAACACGCGCTTTGCTACAGCCATTCAGCAGGATTTATGTAAAAGGATCCGAGAAACAATACGTGTTAAAGTTTCTTAACAAAGTAGTAATTAACTTAGAAGAAGTTGACTGTCCATCGCTGAAGAAATTGAAAAAGGAAATTTTTGCATACAAGTGTTTGCATCACGGTAGTGACACGTTGATGTGTGCTCAAGAAAACGCTTTAATATTGTACGAGTGGGATAAGAGACAATTCAAAAGATGCCAAATGATGATGATGATGAACAGCCTAAGGAGAACATTGGAACCGAATCGTGTTGCTCGTGGTGTTAAGTGTTCATTATAGAAACCTTTTTGCTCATCTCGATGCATATGAAATAACTAAGACATTAATTGTAAATAATTGTAAATAAAAGAATTCAAATATTAGTTTTGTTGAGAGAAAGAGAGAGAGCGTGAGCGATGAAGAAGGTAACATTCGACGAATCGCAGAATAGAGTGTATATAATGGTAGTGTGGCCTTTTGCTTATGAGGAAGCAAGAAAAGGACCGTGGGAAACTATAGCGCTAGATAGGTATCGTTTTAGTCGTAAAATAGAGGAATTTAATAGACTTCTGTCTCCCGTATTGCAAGAAAAGCATCGTGCAAAAATTTATAGAAACATCTCATCCCAAGGTCACGATGTGTAATAAAAGAATAATAAAAAAAGGAGTGGGGGGGAGAAAGAGAGATGTTACATACGAATTATTGTCAAAATTGTTAGTTTATGTTTCGAATCGAACGAGTGAAGTAGTGATACCGTTAAACAAGCAATTCAACGATCGCGAATTAGAAACTCACTATTATGGAGAATGATAATTTTTTTTGCTCATGTTGGGCATGTGACAATAACGATTGTAACGCATCACTTGAAGGTGTAAGTGAAAATACTAATATATCAACCGCCAATACAGGGGGGTCTTCAACATGTGAATGTCTTGAAGATGAAGTTGCAGAAGTATACAATCAAGCGGCTCGGGAATCTCTTATAGACCCCGTTCGATACAACATCTATACCAATGGTACTGACCATCCCAAGTACGTTGAAATTGGATACAGTACTTATCTGTGTCTTGTACCAATTTTACGAATTGGTTGCCACGTTAAAAATTGTAATTATGGTTGCAATGTGGTATTGACCGTTGAGGATTGGAATGAGCTGTTAAAATGGCAAACATATTTAGACATACAATTCTTTCGGGCTCAGGAAATAGAGAGGAGTATTGCCTGGTCGGATGTTAAGAAGAGGACATAAATTATGAAGATGATTATCAATTTCTTACCAATAACCTAAACATTATGTACAACTGGGAGTTTATAGAGGGTTCGGATAAAATTCTAAGAAGCGTTGATATTTGTCAATATGGTAGATCATGCAATATGGAAAGGAATGACATCGAGGAATTGTTTAGTTTTAAATTTATGATAATTATCGATTGCAATTACTCGAGTCATATAATTTGATAACGCATTATCGAAATTTCATTGAACAAGTGATTGAATATCGTAATTTTCGAAGACGAGAATTTCAAGAAGAGGGCGATGAAAATGTATACCAACATATTGAAGAAGTATTAAATTCTAAATATAATATAAACTCTCATAATACTATATGTATAATGGAAATTCTACATTATCATCCTTCTTATATTGTTAATAATATCTGTTGAATAAGTTTGTTAATAAAAAAGATTACATTTTATTTTTATTTTTTTTTCTGTATAAATACTCCGATGAATGTATGTGTACGAACAATGTTAGTGGGAAAGCGAAAGAGTGCAGACGGGTTTTTGAATACCGTAATTAATAAACTTCCCATTGAGTTACACTTGCCCGGTTATCAGTATTGTGGCCCTGGTACCAAATTAGATAAACGCCTTGCTCGTGGAGATCCCGGTGTAAATCCTTTAGACGTTCAGTGTAAATTACACGACATTAGCTACAAAGATAACTCAGATTTGGAGAATCGTCATAAGGCCGATCATCGTCTAGAACAAAGCGCTTGGAGTCGTCTGAAGTCATCAGACGCTACTATAGGGGAACGAATTTCCGCATTAGCTGTGGGGAGCATCATGAAAGCAAAAAGAAAATTAGGAATGGGAGCGAAAATCTCGTGCACTAAAACTTCAAAGAGGAAAAACATGAAGAAGAAGAAGACAAAGATGACACGAAAAGGTGGAAGTTTGTCACCTTTAAGAAAACTAATAGCTAGAGGAATGAAGAAAAAAATGGAAATGTAGCTCAAACGATAAAATCGGCACTTGCAACTGCAAAACGAGCAGTAAAGGCCTTAGGTGGGAAGAAAAATGTTATCATTCCCAGAATAATTCCACTGCCTAAACGAGGAGGTTTTTTACCCTTCCTTATTCCTCTATTTGCCGGATTATCGGCGGTCGGTGCTTTGGCGGGGGGAGCGTCGGGAATAGCTAAAGCGGTAAATGATACAAAAAATGCACAAAAATTGCAAGAGGAAACGTCTCGTCATAATCGTACCATGGAAGCTATAGCTATAGGAAAGAATAAAAAAGATGGGGGAGGTTGTATCTAAAACCTTATAAATCAAGTGGTGGAGGTGCTCTATACTTAAAACCTTATTCAAAAAACTGATAAGGTTACCCGAAAGACCGTTAACGGACGTGGATATAAGAAAGTTTGCCAAAGACGTACCCTATTTTCGAAATGTGTTTATGCGCGATAACATGCCTAAAGCACCGTGGAAAAACGAGTGTGGAGTTGTAAATTTAGACACTCAATCTGGTCCCGGAACACATTGGGTTTGTTATAAAAAGCACGATAAAGAGGTGCGGTACTATGACAGTTTCGGCAGTATTCGACCACCCATCGAACTGATTGACTACTTTCGGGGATCTAAAATCTACTACAATTATAATCAAGAACAAGAGTTTAATACGACGATTTGCGGACATTTATGCTTGAAATTTTTATATAAATAAAACTAATCTAAATAGGTTGACATCAGTATCAGTAGTAGTAGTAGTAGTAGTCATGTCAACGACGTTCAGTTTAGAAGGTACCGGTAACATCGCAAGCTACGATTTTTACCCGCCAATAGAACTTGACGCACATAAGAAATACGTCATCGGATTGGTTGGATTTTATGGATGCAATAGCATTAGAAACATTCATAAGGGGAACGATAAATTTTACTATAAAACAAATCCAAATTCTATTCATCACAGTGTAATCGTCATTCCGCGCGGTGCGTATGAATTGGATGAACTAAGCGCTTATCTAAGATCTCGAATACCTACCGGAATCGATTTCTCCTTAAAAGCAAATAATAACACGTTAAAGTGCGAAATCAGCTGCACGCTTGCCATTGATTTCACCAAAGAGGATAGCATCGGACGTATGCTAGGATTTCAACCTGTACTGCTACAACCCAATACACTGCATGTATCTACGTTAGACATACAAATAATCAAGCATACTAATATACACGTGGAGTGTAATATTGTAACGGGTTCTTATCGGAACGGAAAGCACGCGAAAGTGTTGTACGAGATTGACGTGTCAGTTCCTCCTGGATTTCGACTGGATAAAACCCCAAGTAACACTCAATATTTGGAAGTAAATACCAACTCAATTAGCAACTTAACTATAAAATTAACAAATCAGAAAGGCGAACTAATAGACTTCGGTCGAACGGAATCTTTCACTGTGCGATTAGAACTCAAAGAGTATGGGTCTAAGAATTAATCAAGGTCCACTGCCACTATCTTTTGATCTCAATTCATATAAAAGAGTAAACGCCGCTAGTAGTGCGTTTATTCGAAATCGACCATCGTTGCAGACGAAGCAAGGGGGAAAATTATCGTCCGGCGAGAAACGATTTTTACAATCAATAGGATTAAAAGTGCGCCGCAGTAGTAGAAGAAGAAGAGTAAATAAGGAAACAAAAATGGGCGAGTCTTTAAACGTTTTCCAAAACGTACATTTTGATGAAATGGTAAACAAATCGGACATTCACACCTATCTTCCTTACGGCTCATCTAATTATGGACTATCCGACGAAATACGTATACTAATACAAAGTCAAGATTTAATAACCGCCACGTATGACAGTTTTCTATACATAGAAGGAAAAATAGAACGTAAAGCAGACGATCGCCTCAAAACCTGTCATCTAACGAACAATTTCGCAAGTTTCCTTTTTGAAGAAATCCGTTACGAATTAGGCGGTCAAAGAGTAGACGTTTGCAGAAATCCGGGTATTACCTCCGCATTGAAAGGATACGTTTCGTATACCTCATCGGAAAGTAGGGTGTTGAGTCATTTGGGATGGTCACCGAAAAATGTCGAACCTCTACAGGTGGAATACACGAAAACTGGTGATCATGCACGATACTTTACCGTATGTATACCCCTTAAACACATATTTGGAATGATGGAAGATTATCGTCAAGTTATTGTAAATATGAAGCAAGAATTGATATTAATACGTTCAAGAAGCGATACGGATTGTTATTCTGGGGAAGCAGATGCAACGATACAGTTAAATAAAATTCAGTGGAAAGTTCCTCATCTGACTCTTAGCGACAACGCAAAACTTAATCTATTCGAACGCATAAACAAGAATTCGGCGATTAGTATACCGTTTCGACAATGGGAACTATACGAACTTCCCGCCCTTAAGCAAGCGCCAATGGATATATGGCCTATAAAAACTTCTACGCAATTAGAGAAACCTCGATGGGTAATTGTTGCATTCCAGAAAAATAAGAAATTCTCAAAGTCGGAAAAAGCGGCCAATTTTGATAACGTAGACATTAGAGACATAAAGCTGCATTTGAATTCTGAGAGTTATCCATACGAAGCAATGCATTTGAACTTTAATGAAAATACGTACATTGCCGCCTATCACCAGTATCTAAGCTTCCGAAGAAATTACTACGGCAAAGACGATCAAGACGCCTTGTTCGATTATGAGTATTTCAAAAACTGCCCAATATTCATAGTGGACTGTTCGAAGCAAAACGAAACACTTAAAAATTCAACAGTGGACATCAAATTGGAAATGGAATCACGAAATTCGTTCGAAGCAGGAATTGTAGCGTATTGCCTAATTCTTCACGATGCACTACTGCAATACAGTCCACTTACCGGAGAAGTGAAGAAGTTATAAGTTATAAGTTATTGAATTAATTAGATTGTCATTATACAGATTATGTATTGTATATATACACCTGTAGTTTGTTTAAATAAAGTATTGTATATGCAAAAAAAAGTTCAGTTTTATTTCATAAGTCTAAGTGAGAGACGTTTAAGCAGTTAACGATGAAGGTAATTGCTCAAAATCGTAAACTTCCTATACAAAATCACGATAATTTCATAAAAAAAGGAGGCGGTGTAGGTAAACATGGAGAGCTACTACCCGATACGGTACGAGGCATCATATGCGGCCCATCGAATTGCGGCAAAACTAATGTTATGATTAGTTTATTAACCGAAAATAACGGTCTAAGATTCAAGCATGTTTACATCTACTCGAAATCACAATCAAAATAAGTACAAGCTGTTGCAAGAAATTCTAGAACCGATGAAGGACATAGGATATTTTACTTTCAAGGACAATGAGAGCATTATGGAACCTAATGATGCCCGCCCCGATTCAATCTTTATATTTGATGACATCGCATGCGAAAAACAAGACAATATTAGAGCATATTTTTCGATGGGTAGACATAATGCCGTTGATTGCTTTTATTTAGGTCAAACGTATAGTAAAATTCCTAAACAATTGGTGAGAGACAATGCAAACTTGATTGTGATATTTGAACAAGACGAAATGAATCTAAAACATATATATGATGATCACGTGAGTCCTACAATAAGCATTCAACTTTTCCGCGAAATATGTTCCGAATGTTGGAAACATCAGTTTGGATTTCTAGTTATAAACAAGGATGTAGATCTCAGCAGCGGTCGTTTTAGAAAGGGGTTCGATCAGTATATAATACCCTAACGGCGCTATCCTAAGTTATTATCAACAGTGAAGTAATATCAGCAACAACAACAACAACAACAATAACAGCTACAGTCCTGTCACAATAACAACAATAACAGATCTGTTTTATCTGTTTAGCTGTTTAGCTGTTTAGCTGTTTAACCGTTTACCTGTTCTTCTTCTTCTTCTTCGTAGTCATTATCACCTGTGTTAACGTTCAACTATGGATAATAAGGAGATAAACCTGAAAAGGAAAATTATTCTAGCACGCAAAGCCATTCGACAGAAATATAATGTACTCAAAACTAACAAATTTAATAGTGAAAAAGATTTTGCGCTCACGTATAAGCCTCTTATTGAACCGTTATCGAAGATAGTGAAAAATATAGATGTAGATAAAAAGCAGCAGCATGAAATAAAATCAGAGCCGACAAGGAAGCAGGAGGAAAAGTATGACAATAACCAATCGAAATTGTTTATCAGAAGAAGAACACCTCAGCTTATCAATCCAAGAAGAACTCCTGTAAGCCCTCTCGCTCAACTTTCATATTTTAGGAGAAACCCTCCTCTTTCATCCGCTGCTGCTACTCCCTCTCTCATGCAGCGTTCTCTAATTTCGCCATCGTTTCTACAAACAACCTTTATTGGAGAGGTGAATCCTGAAGAAGAAGAAGAGGAACCGCCTTTGGCCGATTCTTCTCACCTGAATTCAACCTTACTCGATACCATAGGGTCACAAGCATTTCTCGAACAGTACGATGAATTACCCCGGATATACGTAGAACGAATTATGAGAGACACTGAAAATGCGATTGATTCTACTTACGGTGTTCATTATAACGTCGATACCGATAAATGGACAATTGGTAATACGCAAGTTGATATAGAAGGAAAGGATTTGGTAATAAATGGTCACAAATATGAAGGGACTCCAGGTCTTTACGATTTGATAATTATGAACGAACCCGATGAAACTTTAGTAACTAAACAGGATGAAAGTAATTATACGAAAATATTAAAGGTTACTAATGTCGCTAGGCGATTGTATGATGCCAATGAACAATTGCGTGGAAGCCGTAGCAAAAAATATACGAAAATAATTAAACCTTTATTGCTCGCATCCAGTCCGCAACCAATATCAGGTAGTGGAGCTCCCATATTCAAAGAACTTAATAACAAAACTATCGAGTACAAGTATTGGAACAATGTGCACGAGTTAATACAAGACTTACAAGTGTTGTGGGGCGAGAGGAGCGCGGGAAACACAGGTCTGGTAAACGAGATAATATCAATTGTAGAGGAGCTTTATGAAGACGGTTACATAGAGAAACCTTCTAAAGAATTTGCCACTCAAATCCAATATAAATAATGAGGATTTGAACTTTTTTGTCATTACCAAAATGAACGTTGACAAATTTGGACGTCCTCATCATCATCATCGTCATCATCATCATCATCAAAACAAGAAAATTGAACAAGTCCCTGCTAACGGACTTCAATTAACTAGCGACAATCACTTCAATGTAGAAAATAAGAGATTGACGAATGTCGCTGACCCAGTTGATGGTCATAACGCAATCACTTTACAATATTATCTCAAGACACGACATGATCTGGGCGGTAATCGCCTCAAAAGGGTTGCGGATCCAGAAGAAGATGGTGATGTAGTGACCAAAGGGTTCCTTCAAAAGTATTATACGGAAATGATTAAATTAGTCTTAGACAATCATAACAACCGTATGGAAGTGTTAGAGAAAGAGAGAGACAACAATAAAATAAAAAAAGTCGATACCTACTTGCTAATGTCAAAAAACAACTAGTCGATGAGTTACACAAGCCGGCAAGAAAGAATTTTGCAAGAAGAAGAACCGTAATTAAGGGTTTCGATGATCTCTGGCAAGCGGATTTGGGCGAATTTACACAATATGCTAAGCAGAATAATGGTTATAGATACATACTGGTAGTTATCGACTGCTTCTCAAAATATCTGTGGCCAAAAGTTTAAAAACGAAAACGGGCGAAGAGGTGACTAAAGCTATGCGAATGATCTTTAAATCTGATCATCGCATACCTCACAACATGCAGACGGAGGAAAGGAATTTTATAATAAACATTTTGAACAGTTAATGAAACAAAACAACGTCAATCATTACTCCACATATAGTACCAAAAAAGCTGCAATCGCCGAGCGTGTGATTAGAACAATAAAGAATTCGTTGTACAAATTGTTTAGTATGCGGGGAAAATACAAATGGATTGATATTGGATAATGTAACAAACGACTACAATAATCGAAAACACAGAACGATCGGCATGAGACCTAGCGAGGTTACTGCAGATACAACGCTTAAAGCGTACACACATGTAAAGCTGTTCAATAAGACACATCGTTTTAAAGTTGGTGATGTAGTACGCATCAGCAAGTATAAGAGCGTCTTCGAAAAAGGGTATACTCCCAACTGGTCTTGCGAGTTGTTTAAAATTACAAAAATTCGCATCACCAACCCTGTTACTTACCTACTTGAAGATATGAAAGGCGGCCCTGTTTTGGGTGGATTTTACGATCAAGAATTACAGATTGCGAAGCATCCCGATGTATATTTGGTTGAGAAGATTCTGCGACGCAAGAAAAACAAAGTTTACGTTAAGTGGCTAGGCTTAAACGAAAATTCTTGGATTGCTAAGGATAATATTGTATTATAAGTAATAGTTGATCGCATAATAAGCTCATTTGTAATTCAATAATGCCAGTAAGGACAACAAGCACTTTGGAGCATTTAAATTACTGTAGAAAGCATCACTACTGGTTCAATAACGGATATAAATGTCCGGCTTGTATAGGTATCGACTAATATGAATATGAATTATTGTAATATAGTGTATCTATTTAAGAAATAGACTAACGTAGCATGTAATTTCTGTAAGAATATAAATAAAAGACAAATTGTTATGTTTTGTTTTTTTTATTATTAATAAAGAATTTATGTACATACATGTTTTATTTATACATAATATATTTTTCTTAATATCTAATTAACTTATATAATAATCTTAAGTAGTTATATAGTCCTCAAGGTTAACCGAAGGCCACTTCCCCGAGTCAGGTCCGCATCTCCAACCTAACGGTTGGTTTTGAAGACCTTTCTCAATATTTTCTTGAATCCAATTAAAAATTTTGAAATGTTCAGGATTATTAAACGGTTTAAAAATGTATTTAAAGTTTTGTTCGGTCGTTACATCGATATATAGCTTCAGTGATTTACAATTAGCATAATAAGCAGCAGTTGAAATAAATTCGTTAGTAGCCCAAGTAATGTCGTGATAATGTTGCTTAACATTCTCGATACTATATTGTACGTTAGGTATAAGGTAATCGCAATTGCCATTATCGTTTAGTAAGTTACATACATATTTTTTAAAAGAAATTTTTAAATTTAAGGGGACGTTAATTTGACTAATTACATCTTCTAATTCTAAGATAGTTATAAAATTTTTAACTGCACAAACTTCTAACAACCTTTTAATATAATTGTCTAACTTGACCTTTACGTTAAATAACGTGTTAATCGTATCGATACACGCTCCATCTGCATTCTCAGCATACCACTTAAAGCATTCATCGGGTATTACAATATTCTGAAGTATGTTATAAACTAGATTATAAATCTCTATAGAACCCTTCCCCATTAAGGCACGCTTCAAAAATTTGACATAAATTTCTTGCGAGGAATGTTGCAATTCTGCCTCCATTTGTTCTACTAGAGATTGTTGATTCATTTTACAGTTTCTATAACAGCAAAACAAAACTATAAATCTCATGTAACATTAAATCCCCAAGGACGAGTGTCGGTTAAGCCAAAATGTAGTAATCTCTTATCGTCATAAGGACTAAGAACTATTTTATTTTGTTTTATTGTGAACACCAAATGTTTTTTTGATCTTATAAGGCGCTGGTGACGCTTTACAATCTTATAGTCGAACAAAGCCCTTTTATAATCATCTATTGTAATTTGTCTGACACTAGCCGACGTAGAACCTTTTGACTTTTTTACAACTGCTTGTGGGTTAACGGAGTATGCATACATTTTTGCGCGTAAACCAACAAACTCTAACATAATTTTGCCGTGATTTTCGTCTTTCATTAATCCTGGCACTTTCTTGTTGACTAATGGGATACCATAAACGTTATCGGGCTCAAAATCTGAAGTGTCAAATCTATTAATGTCCTCTTTCATACACTGATAAATGTCGGGTACAGAGAAGGCATACACAAGACTGTCTGTGTCTGTATACAAGAGTTTGGCATTATTTTTAAATTTCTTTAAAATATAATTATAGTGAAAATCGTACAAAAAGGTTTTTGAAACATCCAAGACCGAAAATCCTGCATATATAGGTTTGTTCAAGAAAACTTCCAATTTGTTCATTTGTATTATAGCCATATCGTTGTCAAATATAGCACAACTATGA
>JAVRBK010000147.1:0-27961 GCA_036250285.1 Pyrocoelia pectoralis | reverse complement strand
CTCCTCCTTTTGTACGTCCCTGTCCATTCTTACTATGTCCGCCCTTACCCACACTTTCTTTTTTTTGCTACCTGTATTTCCTCCCTTATCACATACCGCGGCGTGTCTCTGTCCAACCCCAACACCCATTTCCAATATTTTACTTGTAGTTCCTCCACCTCCTTTTGTTCCATCCACCCCCCACGCTTCCGCCCCATATAGCATCACACTTTTTATCAGTTTATCGAACAGTAAGTCCATTCCGAACAACCTATCTACAACACTCCACACTTGTCCTATTATACGTGAACTCCACTGGTCTATCTTTTCTTCCTCCCATTTCCATTCATTCATTTTACTCCCCCCCCCCCCCCCCCCGGTCCTGAATACTATCATCTTTGTTTTTTGTTATTTGTTTATATCTAGCTCCTTTCTATTCAGGTATCTTTCTAGCGTACCCATCATTTCCCTCATTCCTTTTTCTTCTTTCGCCACCAACATCAGATCGTCCGCATACGCAAGGAACCACACCTTCATCTTCCCGACCACCACTCCACCAGCCTGCTGTCCTTTCATTGCTTCTTCTAGGTCCCCTATATATGTTGCAAATAGCGTGGGACTCAGTGGGATCCTTGCCTCAGCCCTTTCCTTGTCGTTGAAACATGAAAAAATTCTTCAAATGAAGTTAGCTCATTAGCTGCAATTTTGTCAGCTGTCAATTTACGCCCTTCTTTTATTACATAACGCACATCTACTGTACGCCATGTATTAAGGGTCACGCCATGGATGGACGTGGAAGCTGACAAGCAGTGAACGTTCCTCAGAGATTTGTTGTTATATAACATAAATGATAAATTAGAACAAAACAAAAATAAAAACATAGATCATAAACAGAGAACAAAGGAAGAAAGGATAACCTTATAAATAGTGAAATACAAACTAAGAGGAAGAAGAACTACACGAAGACCAAGAAATAGAAATAAACAAAATGTATAACACGACAAGCAAAGGAACAGAAGGTGAAGATTTTTGTATTTATCATTCAACACACATTCAGACAAATAATAGACTCAATTAACGAAACACTTCCATGATGCATATTCTTCCCAATTCCTTGAGGGGAAAAGTACAGAAATGTTAAAATGGAAGATGGATTTTGACATTTTTAAAAATAGGATACCATCCACATTTCGTGCCATTTTCATTTTCGGTTTCTCAAAATTATTGTATTGTAGGTACTTATTTTCCAAAGGAATCATGCCGAATTTTATGAGTTTCGTTAAATATGGATTTTCGTTACTTCTATGTGAAATGAAAGAAAATTTAAGCTTTTATTTTATTCCAATTATATAAATGTTATTTTCGAAAGATTAATCTTCCCACAGTTGTAACAAGTTCAAAAGAAAAAAATTAATTGAAATCGATATCCATTTTTTCCCACCCGAAATTTCCATCTATTTAAATGCTTATATGGTATTGTTTAACGAATGCAAATAAAGCTGTTCTCCAATCCCGTTTATGTCACTCCCTTTACTTTGTTTACATTTTCCGTAATATCAAAAGCAATTAACGATGATTTAAATTATGGAAATTTATTTATTTATGCCATTAATAATAGTGCAAGTGAAAGTTTACGAGTTCTGGTATTCATAAAAAAGCATTTATTGAAAACCATAATAACAATCATAAATTGAAAATTGGTGTATTATAAAGACCGTAACCAAGTATATATTGGACAAACAAGAAGATCACTGAAAATTTGTTTTAACTTTAAAGCAATCGTTTGGATACACCTAGCGTCGCTCGGTTTATGCCTGAGAGTATAATCGGAAGTAGATCACATTTCTGTAGTTTTGGTTTTTTTAATGGATTCGCGAAATTCTGAACCCTTTTAATCTATTTTTGACAGACACGGTAAATTTTGAAGAACCCCTTCTGTTTCGTGAAACACGTACGGGGTTACAAATTAAACCTGATACGTAGATATTTCCATTTCATTTTCATCTCGAAGCTCTTAATTAAAGCTAATTTTGGTAATCGTTAGAAACGCAATTAATTTTCTTGTGAGGTTGCTGCGATTCGTTGTTACAAATACTTCAATTTACATTCTACTGAACGTACCAGTGTTGAATCGGCTAATTAATGTTGTATAACACAATAAAATCGATAAATCTATGAACAAAGTAATAATTAAGGATATAGAACTGTTGAATACGTTCATTAGCGTAATTTGAAATCTAACTCCGTATTTGTATGTACGCCAGAATACATCAACAACGGTATGTGTAGACATACATACATTAATGTGTTAACAAATTTGCATACGACACGCAAAGAATATTAATTTGAATTTTTTTTAAATTGTGCACTTACCGATGGGGGAGGAAGAAGTGGAGGAGATCTTACCTGAAAAACAAAACAAAGTCAGTCAGCGTACGCAGGAATACTCAAAATAATACATTTAAAAACCTAGAGCTTTAATTAAACGACCATCTAGATCTAGACTCTAGAAAAAGAGAGGAGGGGGAGGCTTGAGGTCAACTTTGCTCTAGTGCATTATGGCGTGATGCAATTACAGAAATGCTTTGCAGTTTTACAATTACTTTTCTTTCACATGAAAGATTATTAATCAACACAGTCACGAGCGAAAAAGATTCATCTCTCTCTCTCTGTACTGTCTCTAAAATGCGAAGCGTAATGAGCTTATTACTTAACGTGCGATGCTGAATTATTTCTGAAACGCATTTTAACGATGCGGCAAAACTCCTGCAGTTACGAGTACGATATTAGTAAGGTCGAGTTATTTAATTTAATTGCGTACCTACTGTATATAATTATAAAACATAAACTTGGCGGTGTTTGTAAAGTGAAAAGGACCTGACCGACTACATTGCCACAAATAGTAATATTCATTTCTCGAATATATAGTATCTAGACGTCACTTTGAAATGTAAATTACTTTGCATGTGCAACTGAAATTATAGGCGAGCACCGACGATGTTGGAAGAAGTATTAAACTCCATTATGTGTATTATAAACATTGCATTATTTATGTTACCTCCTTATTATGCTGCAGTTATTTAAAACGGTCGATTCAGAATGTGCATAAAATAACATAAGCTAGAGAGTACCTATGACACCGGAGAATTACAGAAAGTTATACCGATATCTGTTTCTTTGTTGCAAATTGTAATAAGTTTGTAAACATTTCATCTAGAGTAATGTTTTGCGTCTACAGGTTAATAAGAAAAATTAATTGTGAAAAGCTCGAGGTTTGACTGAGAGAGATAACGGAAAAAAATAGAAAATTATCAGGTATCAATGTAAAGTACGATCGTAAAAACAGTAGCGCATCACTGGAGAGCGTGAGGAAGAAAAAGTGAATGGTAACCATTTCATCGAATAATGAAATGCCAAGATTAATTACATATTTTAATTAGTCTACATCGAACTTGTTTTATTTAAACATTACATGTCCATATTTACTATCCTCTACACAATCGATAACTCAAAAAATTATGGAATAATCAAAATGGAGTGGATAACCTATAAAGAGAAATAAAAGTTAACACAAGTTGCACAATTAAAATTTGCTTTGAAAAAAGGAGAATACAAATATAATGCAAATATCGATCTTTTTTATGATAGCGCCACCTATGGACAATCCGCCAAGTTTTGACATTTTGCTACTAATTGCTATTATCATTATGTTATAGTTATAGTTTTTCTTAGTTGTCTGGTAATATCTCTTATAGGGGAAAAGTTGAAACGGCATGACCCCGGATTCTAAATAAATTTGCTTTATTGGTTTTATTTCACAGAATTTTGAAGAATATAGTTAGGAGAACTTGAGCAGAAGAATGCAGAGTCTTGAAGACGACAGAGGACTCTTTGCGAGGAAAAAATCGGCCATTTTATCTGATGTTCAGTTGAGAATATAGATTTCTAAGAAAATCGTACCGATGTGGACTATTTTTATTGTAGAGAAATGCCGGTGCTTTCAACTTGAACTCTAGAACTAGATTGTAAGGGTTTAGAATGACAGTCATCGATAGAAGAACAGTTTCATCCCTTTGTGACGTACTTATTAAATACAGAACTATTGATTATGTACTTCCAGTAGGTCCAATATTCGGCGGGTCTTTGGTAAGTAACGAGATCTTGATGTTTGAACATTATACTGTCCTTCCCCATTCGAAAGATTGTGGGGATGAATAATACGCGACAGATCTTCATAGACGTACTTCGATTTTCTAAGTGATCTCACACCTTTTTTTAAAGGATCAATCCTATTCCCAAATGTGGAGCACAAGATTATTTAAAAAAATTACGTCCTCAAATATGCGAGTGTACGTGACTTTATTAGCGCATCAAGCACGGCCAGCTCTAAAGGATGAAGACAAGTTTTTTGAATTACTGATCCATTTTTTTTTAATATACGAAATGTACCACAATGAGATCAGTCGATTGCCATTTAAAGTGAGAATTTGTTGGTGAGTAGTGAAATTGTAGACAAGAAGGTGATTTCCGATAATATGACCTTTTCGTAGCTCTGTTTGAATGCACGCACGGTCCGAAATAGTTCCGATACTTGATATTGTCTGTTGCTTGAATCTTTAGCCGTACTGAGCTACTATATTCCACCCACAAGTAGTGGCTTTCTAGATAAAATGTTTAAGAAAGCGACGGGAAGAGCACACCACGATTAGTGCCGTTCGAACCCATAAGGTTTATTCAAGTTACCCCACACGTTTCGACATGGCAGACGCTAACAAGGAAAGCAGCTCCAATCGTAGCCATATGTCGCCAAAATTCCCCCTTACAAAAATATAGCCATCTCGTCTTCATGTGTTTGTTTAATTTACATGTCCAGAAAATATGCCTGCGATGAGGAGCAGCTTCATTTTTGATAGCTCCGTACAGTACTATTTAAGTCACGGGATGGCCGATTGAAGGCTTCTCAAGTGTAGCCTAGCCTAGGTGTCCTTGTTATTAGATAAGACTTAGTTTTGAAACATCCTGGCTATAATACATCGATTTTTGACTCTTTTTTAATCCACTCAAACTTAAGGCAGTTTATACTTGTTACCTTGGGGGAGGGGGGAGGGGGGCTCAGAAGTTTTGCTTGCTACTGATTATTTTGTTGTCTGTATTTCCACGAAACCTTCCTGAATACGATCATGATTGAGTGATATGGAAATCCAGTTGCTTTGAGAAAATACTCTTATCTGTATCTTCCATTGTTTTAAATGCTTAAAGATTGGGGGTGCCACTTCCGCATCGCTTGTTTCTCCACACAAGAAAAAATTTCCCTTCCAATTTGTTATTTTTCACAGGAAAAGCAAGGCAAGTGCGTAACGTTATCAAAAAGGTTTTAGCCCGAGCAAACTAGATCCGCATTAATGGGCATTTCACCATTTAACGAATCGAAACATGTTTGCTTGGATTTGAATAAAATGAAGAATAAAAATGCCCATTTGAAATCCCTTTTTCGCTAGCTCGCTACGTTCTCTTAATAAAACTTATTGCTCAAAAATGGATTTCTTTCTGCCATTCGGAATTTTCCGTCAATTTAGTAAAACATTATCAAGTACGAATATAAAATTGCACCTATAATTTCAGGGTTCAAACCCCGCTTTAAGATACGAGAACTTAGAACTACGGGCCGAATGAGAACGGGCGCCTTCTGATTTATGCGGAATCTCCATCTCCATTTCATTTCATAGACCGACGCACTATAGTCTAGCGGTTACCGTGTTCCGCTCCGATGGGGTTGGTAGTAGGTTCAATTCCCACATAGGCTGACTGGTGTATGAGATTTCACATGATGCTCGTCATTTCCCAACTCTAACTTCATTCAGCCACTCTTGCTCTTGCATTCTCTTTCTCTGAATGAACAAGTTCTGGAAAGCATGAATGCCATAGTGTCCAGCATCCTGTCAAATGTGTTTTGTTCCGTCTCACTTTTATTATCCTTCCAACCGACGTATTTGTAACCCTGTTACTTAAGCAATTTTTCACCGAAACTCACTTTTTAGATTAATATTTGAAGTAATTTCAATCTCGTTAGTATTAGGGGGAAAAAGCGTGTAATTAGCAAGAGAACTGTCAGTGTGAAGAATAAATTATAATCAGCTATTAAGAGGCGCACACTTGTAAAGCACATCTGGTATTTTATTTTTAGAACGCGTAGGTACAAGTACATATTAATGATGAGGGTTGAAATTTAGGTTGTCAGACATTAGGGAGGGACACTTTCGAGAGAATTACATAAATTAGTTCGAAACGGTAATTGCGAAACCCACAATCAAACTGAACCATTAATTTTCTAAGTATAATGTCTCAAGGGAGTTCTTCGTTTCATAATTATAAAAGTGTATCTTTGTTACGAAATGTAATTATGAACATAATACGATCTTTGGTCCGTATCTAAGACGTACTCTAACCAAATCTACCAAACAAGGCACAAACTATATAGTGTGGATGAAAACGTGGGAGTTAAAATGAAAGACTAATTTAGAAAATGGGAGTGTTGCATTCAATGTATCAGCAGTAGGCAAAGACGTTAATATCCCGTGTTCGATTCCCGGCCCAACTAGCAAAACATTGGCAATTTTTGCCCTCGGGCCCGAATCGGCCTCCATAAATGAGCACTTGGGAGGTATCTCTGGAAGATATTCCTAGTAAAGGATTCACGGAAATTCAGTGACTAATTAACTATATCAGATGTTCAAAAAATGTTAATAAAAATGGCAACTAGGAATTTGACTTTTCAAAAGTTGAACCAAAATAACATTTAGATTTGAAACGTTGAATATAACATTCAAGGCGCTCATAATTTTTGAATATGAGATTTCAATTTTTAGTAAGCTTACATTCTAAGGCTCGAAATTGAAGGCTAAAAACTGAAAGATTCAAGCTTCAGGCGTGGCATCAATCTTTTGAACAATTTTCAGTTCCCTTGGGAAATTTCAAAATTTGAAACATAAGGCTTAATAGATAAACATGTTGGCACGCGAAGTTTTCATTCTAAATTCTACCAAAAATCTTAAATTGAAGGCTTGAAACTTCTAACTAAAACTTAACCACGACGAAATTTCAAAATGATGTCCCTAAATGGCGGTAATTTTAAAGGATTCTCATAGGATTTTATTTTAATCTAACTAAGGTTATGGCTTTTTATTATAAAATCACTGATATCGTCGAGCTGCCCTGTATTTTCTTTGTTGGCTCTTAAGTATATGGCAGGTATTGTTGCGCCAGGGGATGTTTAATAATTTGTTTTATTCATTAGTGGTGAAAAAGTGATGTCAATAGAAAAAATGTTATTTTTATTTCTACATGCGTGTGTATGACGTTAAGGGTTAACTTCTCAAAATAAATGATACACGACACTAAATTGAATTTAAAAATTTATAAAATAAAAGACCTCCATTTCCATTTATCTTTTAACAACTATTACGAATAGGAGTTGTAACATTTATGACGTAAAAATAAGGTCGTCTAATGACACAAGCTCTAAAAAGCTCGAAGCAGTTATTGTTTTAATAAACAAATGACACGTAGGCGAACAACATTTAAAACATTATACATATTGTTCTTAAAACAACAGTAAAATATTTACACATAATCTATCAAAATGAAAGGATTGGTCTTTTATAATAAAATATAATAAAACCACTCTTTTAAATCCTCCTTCACGTCACTGTACACGTAGTTCGGAATGTCATAAAAATATAATTCCCCTTCTTTTTACGAGTTTACTAAAATTGCCATAAACTGCAATTCAAACAAAAAAGAAATCCTGAATTGTTTAATAGAAAAAAAAATCGTATGTGGAGTGGATCAATTTTAGGGTTTCGGGTGGGTAATTTGTTATTTTAATGAAGGTTACATTACGTTTGTGAGGTTATACTGTGACCGTAATAATTGAATTTCGGACGAACTTTAATTTTCAAAAACAATATTGTTCGAATTAATGGCTTTAGGATTAGGTACTGAGTAATACTAAGACTGACCGAATGATACCATAAATGAAAACTATCAAATTCATACATTAAATAATAAATTGTTGTAATGGTAACACTTACGATTAACCATTACATAGATTCCTTGTATACATTTGCATATTTCATCAAAAGCTCGCATACCTTTAATAGTTATTTGCACTACAAGTGGCGGTAAGTGATTTTTTTTATTCGAGGTGGGAGTTTGTGCACCGAAGCGGAGCTGAGGTGCATAAACCCACCGAGAATAAAAAAGAAACTTACCTATGCGTTGTGCATTACGTTTTTCTCACTACCACAGGGATTAACTCTAATAATGTGTACAAAATATTTGGGTATATAATAGTAATTACGTATAATTAAAAATTTACTGGCATAATCGAGTATGCTGATTGATTAGTTGCTGTAGTTACGACAAACAAACCAAATTCAGTAGAAAAATTTTGATCAGAAATCCGTTTTCTAATCGATACCATAAACAAATATTTGTGATCAATATAATGAGTGATTCGAACGAGGTTGTAGATTTTTTTGAAATTGAAAGTAGTGCTAATGCAGCTCGAGCGTCGTTACTGCCTGAAAAGTCAAAGGCTCGATATGAGCGAACATATACATATTTTAAGGAATGGTGTAATTCAAAGAATGTTAAGACAATTAATGATAACTGTGCTTTTGGCATATTTTAACGACAGGGCATCGAATCTAACGTCTCCAACCAGCTTATGGAGTGAATATTCTATGTTGAAATTAACGCTTGTGCTAATGAAAATCTTGACATTTCAAAATTCAAGCAGGTACGTATCTAAGTATATCAGATCTTAATTTTGCTAAATGTATCCTACCATTTTATAGGTGATCTCATTTCTCAAGAGAAAAAATGATGGGTATATTCCTAAGAAGGCTAACATTTTTACCAAGGAAGAGATAACGAGGTTTCTGTGTGATGCTCCGGACCACGCATTTCTATTGATGAAAGTTGCGATGGTTTTGGGAGTTGCCGGTGCTTGCCGGACCGATGAACTTTATCATTTGAATTACGAGGACGTTGAAATTAACCTGACGTAGGGATTGTTAAGATTCTGCAATCCAAGAACAAAATCCCACGATCATTTGTGGTAACTGGTTGCAGTGAAACGGTTAATTGGCTCAAGATTCTTGAAAAATATATGAAGTTGCGTCCCTCTAATACCAAAGAAAGTAAATTCTTTTTACGTTATGGTAATGGTAAATGTGTACGGCAAGTAGTAGGCAAGCATACTTTATCCGCGATACCAATGAAAATAGCAAAATTTTTAAATCTGAACCACTGCAAAGACTACACGGGCCACAGCTTTAGGAGAACCTCCGCTACTCTTTTGGCTAACAGCGGGTCGGACGTCCTATCTTTGAAAAGACACGGAGGGTGGAAATCCAACACCGTTGCAGAGGGGTACGTTGGAGATTCTTTAACCATAAAGTCCATGCGGCTAACAGCATTTCCTACGGAGGAACCGTTGAAAATTCTAGTAATGCAATTGATATAGTTAATAACGTTATTTCTGTTACGAACAAGGAAGAAAATGATGTTAAACAATTTGTAAAGATACCCGGAATTAACATTCAAGAATGTTCAAATTGTACTTTAATATTAATATTAATAAATAAATGAGTCCTCTATTTAGGTATACATGACAAGTGTACATAGGCGGAAAGTGGTACATAGGCGGTAAATCGTTTTTTCACTCCTTAGATACCATATGTTTATGTATCTAAGTAACGGTTTTACTTTCCATTTCTGTCGTGTTTTTATCAAAGTAACGTTGATTTACCAAGGTGGTAGTGAGAAAAATTGATTTTTAGTAATCTACGACAATTTTCACATGTTTAGACGTACATTTGGTACACAAATTATCTAATTGCTTAAGTTACCAGTAGAGGCAGTTTAATTGAAACAAATTACCAATTTTAAAGAATTCAAAATTGAGATAAGTAAAAATTTTAAAACTTTGTTTCTAAATTATACCACTGTTATTTATTAAACTAACCAATAACAACATTAGTTAAGAAACTGGTATTCTCGTACGGAAATTTCGTTCATTTTCTTGCAGATTTAGATAAAAAATCAAGGTAACATATTAAGCACGAACCATCCGGAGCAAACAAGATGAACACTCAGCTACTTTTTGTTCAGTTTTAATTCCTACAACCAGACAACTAACGTACAGAGCCGAAATAAGGTATTTACGAATAATTCTTCTCCGATTTATAAATTGGAGAAAGATAAGTTAATTTCCATGCACAATGGAACTGATCAGAAGATAAGTAAAAGTTGAATAGTGTTATTAAAAGTTTAGAAATAATAAATGATTCTTCTTAAGTGATCATCGACAATACATAGTAGAGCTACACTATTCCGACCGATACTATGTAATTCCGGACTGTAACAATTTGGTTAATGCAAGACTTTATAAAGCTCCATGGACCATATGCAGTTACAATTCAATTTTTATCTACAGTTTCATTGAATTTTTGCAAAATTGAGCTGAAGCGCGTTGATACAGTTAAGGCGAGAAGGTAGCTCTACACCAATTAGTTAAGCTACAGTCAAATTAATCATCTGATTAAGAAATTTGGTTGGTTAAAAGTTCAAAAATTGAGCAATTAACTTTCATGATCTACCGATCAATTTAATTATAGCTTGGCCAATGGACGTACAACCAGCTCTTACACGTACTACAACAGTAATAAATCGTTTTAAGCAACAAGTCGTCGAAATGGCTTAAGATTGCAGAAACCTACAGGAACGGCCCCCTCTGCCTTCTCCTTGCAAAATCCTTTAAAATTCTCCCCCAACTCGTCTGTTGGTGGAGTTAAATACATACGTATATCCCCGATATATCATATCGCATGGACCCGATTCAGATCATTGAATTCGAGGTATTGATCCTGGGAGATTATCGAACTAGGAGTCACTAAACTCAAGATCATGGCACTCGAGGTCGCCGAACTTGACGAGGAGGAGGTTGAAGAATGTGTCTTTCAAACAAGATAGTGACAAATTGACAATGTTAGAGTAGGTTCAAAATCTCGTGGCACTCGAGATGTGTGGCGGGATTTATTTAAACGTGATACTACGATACTAATATGAAGTTCTATAAATAATTACACCTATATTTATTTACTCTACATATTTAGGATGGCATTTTACCTACCAATGTTTTTGGACGTATAATGTCGTGCCTATTTTTCGAAATTGTTGTAAATCCCGCCGCGCATTCCGAGTGCCACGAGATTCTGAACCTACTCTAACGCTTACATAGACTTAGGCTGGTGACAACTACCGCATGGTGCAAGGATTATATGAACCAACAATGCACCAATACTCCGGGGGAACAAAACTGCGCACCTCTATATACAGGGTGTTTTTGGGAGCTTTAGTTAGACGTTTCCGGGAAAGTTTTACAGGTAGGTTTCTGAAAATGTGTACTTAGGGGTTACTCTGAAAGCCGAATCAATGTAAAAATTTTCAAAATGGCAGCACTTCCGGAAATGCCGGAAGTAGATAGTAACTTGGTTATTTTAAATGGCAGCCCCTATTTTTTATTGCGTTTTTGGATTCAACGTGAAATTTCAGTTCTTTACCCACATGTCAATATCTACAAGTTATGGTTTTACGACCTCGCAACTATGGGGCTCCAAATTTAGGAAAATTCAAAGACTAAAAACGTAGATTTTTTGAATGAAATTACCATTTTATTGCCATTGCATTTGATAGAATCAAAATGGGGATATTTTGACATTACATGTTCCTATCCCTATCTTTAATAGTTTCTGACTTATTTCCACATCATCGTATAGACAACCATTTTTTTCAGGTTTTTTTAGTAGTCGACGATGACATGGACCATGGCAATCGAATTTTGAACGAATCAAGTGATACTAATCCATCACCTGTCATAGATTAACATAAGTTTTTCAATAATGGAAAAAAATGGCTCGCAATGGTTTTACATATTGAGATTTTGGAATATAATTATTATTTATGGTGTAATGGATAGAATTGCGTCACATGTTTGTCATACGTTCACTGAGCGATATCCAGAAAGACCGCGTCCTAGTGAACGTACCATCCGAACACTGGAATGCAATTGTTTGAATTTTGAAAGCTTTGTACCACCAAAACAATTACCTAGAGTAAGACCCGTTGTTGAAGATGAGGCTAATATTAATTAATGTACTTGGATATTTCACGGCCTACCCCACTAATTGCTTTGGTTTTGAATATTAGTTGCATCTAAAAAATCCTAAAAAACTGCCATTCTCGCCCATTTTCCACATTTATCAAGAAAATTTGAATGCAGAACGTTATTTAGAAATCTTACGCAATATTGGTGTTCCTGCAACAGAAGATCTGCCTCTGCAGGAATATGCTGAATACCTACTGAATCACAAGTCATACGATACTCCACACGAGCACATTTACGAAAAAGAGATTGTGTTTCGAACATGAAGGCGCTCATTTTGAGCGTTGAAGAAGACAAGGTTTTGAATTGATTTGAAACCTATAACAGGTGACGGATTGTCACTTCATTGGTTTAAAATTCGTTTGCCATAATGTCATGGACAACTACTAAAAAAAATCCAAAAAAAATGGTATTGCAATGAAATGGGAATAAGTTGGAAACTATTAAGATAGAAATATGGCCATTTTGATTCTCTATTAAATGGTCTCTCTAAGAAATGGTCATTTCATTAATAGTCTTGGAATTTTCTTAAATTTGGAGCCTCATAGTTGACGTCGTACTCAACATTATTTTGTTCAAGTACACCAAAAGAAAGCCCTATTCTTCCTCTATGCGCTGGTAAAAACTCGGTTGCCATAGCTAGAACGGTTTTCAAGTAATGAATTAACAAGGTACTGTCTGCATCCGCCATTTTTTTGAAATAAGTGAAAATACTTACCAATAACTTGTAGATATTGACATGTGGGTATTAAAAGAACTGAAATTTCACGTAGAATCCAAAAATGCAATAAAAAAGGGGTTGCCATTTAAAATAACCAAGTTACTAGCTACTTCCCAAATTTCCGGAAGCGCTGCCATTTTGAAAATATTTTACATCGATTCGGTTTTCAGAGTAACCCCTAAGTTCAAATTTTCAAAAACGTATCTATAAAACTTTCCCAAAAATGTCTAACTAAAGCTCCCAAAAAACACCCTGCAATTTCCTTTTTATTTTACATTGAGAATAATTTCTGTGGTTTTACCTATTCTTAATGTGTTTATACCTACTCCTTTTTTAGTTTTACTTAAATGAAGTACGTTATAGATTAAATTAGGTTTAGATTTAAGATCAACTACAGATGGTTTCGTTAAGATAGTAGAAGCATTAGAGGGTTAAAATCTGCCAAGTCCTTTGTCAACTAAAGACTACACTCATCCTCATGGTAAGCCAATAATAACTTTACGAATTCAGCTTCTTTTTTTTAATTCATAGTGTGGCCAGACTTATTCTACTTTTTTGCTTTTCGTGACGTTTTATTAGTTCATTTTCATGGAAAGGCCGATAAAAGTATTAGATATTCGACTATTGGTAAAAGAAGAGTGGAGTGTAGGTAAAAATCGTAAAATGGATTTAAATAAGAAATTGTTTAAAGCATTAATCCGACTAATTCGTAAAGTTTCAACAAATTCCTCCTCAGTTTAATCCGAATTTGGTTTTGTGCTAATTCAAATCCTTGACGGTCGTAACGTTTCCGTCATTTCCAGCCAGAATCAATATAGTATACGTTAAATGTAATGTACCTGGTAGCAGAATAGTATTCTTATTTGATTTACACATTTCTGTAAGTTATGATTGCTTACGTGCCGTGCTTTAGACCAAAATGGTTACGACCGGTATATAAATAATGGGAAATTGACGTCTGACCGTTCATTTAATATTACATTTAGTTAAATAAAACATTATTTATAGAAATTTTAAATAATCGCGTAGATACATAAATAAGATCTCACATTTCGTAAATCGTTTCGTTTGCGCGAACAAAATGAAAACTGTTGCTTTAGTATCGATATTATTGTGCAGCACATTTTTCAAAATTATGATTCATTTCGAATTCGTTAAACGTTTGCGTAAAACAACAGGTATTACCCTTGGCATGGTGTATGTAAGCCACATTCATCCGAATGCACTCAAAGTCCGCTTTACATAATAGCGGCCCTTCGAACAAATTCTTGAAAATAGCAGCTTAAAAAACAATATGTCCACTAAAAGCATATCTACGGATCCATTACGAGTGAATAATGTAAATGGTACCGTTCTCAACGTTATATAACAACCGCGGAAGTGGTTTGGTGGTACTTGGATGAAATCCAAAAGCGAAGAATTGAACGCAGAAAGTCTTTTGGAGGAGAAGGAGAAGAAAAGGAGTCAGTGACCACTAAAAATTAGAAGCGGAGGAGAAAATTAACTTCTAAAACACGTGGCCACTGACGAAATTGTTGCTCAATAATCGAGAACTGGAATGGATATTACTTCCATTTTAATGAGACGTCCAGTGTGAGAGACTTAAAATCTATTTTTGAATATGCGAATAAGCGACCATGTTGGTTTCAAGTGTTGCCGATGAACTCTTAATTGCTGCTCAGAAATAGTGTATCGTTCAGTACTTTGAGAATCGACAAGGGCCCAACTGACGAATTTAGGCTGCAGAACTTGGGGAAGACGCAAGTAGGAGTTTCCGATTGAATGTCATAGGAGTTGTCAAGGGATCAAGACGGACAATTCCAGTTTCTTCGAGTTCAAAGATTAAAATAACCCTCAACGACGAAAATTACAGAAATCTTGCGACGAAGCGAGGTGGGGGCGTCAGTAAAGAATAAATCTGCCTGGTAGCTACCGCATTTTGGAATTTTATTGATGTACGTGATCTAGTCCGGAAATTTGCACCAATGCATCTGGAAACATTGGGAGGTACGAAAAAATAGGCTTGGATTACACTGGAATAGTATGGAAGTCTTTACGAGCTTCGATTTCGTACTATAGATGAACAAGTGATTAATTGGCCGGCCCACTTGGATTTTTGGCTCATCTAAGTGTAACATCACACAACTTTACTCAATGTATTTGGAGACAAGATCTTATTTCCTCTAAATCATGTTTATTTGGTAAAACATTTTTTAAAAAATTTATTTTTTAATTGGGGACACGCATAATTAAGTTTCTATGCAATTTTCTGCGGTCACATGAACATTTGAAATCTGATACTCTTTTTATTTTGTTAATTTTCCACGCTCAACTTATTCTGTGTCGTGGGAGTTGCGGTCGTGGGACTTGCGGTCAAGTAGATTTTTGATTAAATGGAGTGGGACTTGCGGTCGATTTTATTTTCGCCATGGGATTTGCGGTCGCTTTATAGTATAATTATATACATATATTTGCATAATTTATATGGAGGGTTATTTTGCGATAGTTATTCTGTGTATATGTTAAGGCAAAAGTATATAATTCGGTAATTGTATACAATTACCAGGGCTGGTTTAAGACACTAAACAAAGTTTGGAAATAAAAAAATGCCAATCTTAAATGTAGATTGCCACTAAAGCGTCTAGGTTATTTGCAGGTTTAGTATTTTTTTTTCAATTGATACCTAAACAGATAAATGTATATAATGACCGGTAATTGTATACAATTACTGAATTATATACTTTTACCTTAACTATACATATGTCAGAACGAAGTCAATTATCCTTGGGTATTAATGTTTTAAATGACATTAAAAAACAGATATATTCAAGAAAATCAAAAAGAGTTAGAAACATTTCATGACAGATGTCTGCAATTGTTATATATTATTATAATTTGTATATGTAATTATACGTGCAACTATGAGGTGACCGCAAGTCCCACTGCGAAAATAAAATTGACCGCAAGTCCCACTGCATTTAATTAAAAATTTACTTGACCGCAAGTCCCACGACCGCAACTCCCACCAACTCACTTATTCTATCCCATTTGATTTATTCATTTGATTGTAATCATTCAACGAACACAGTACACAGTCGTTCCATTTTTAAAATTTTCATTACTTCCTTGAGGTGACCATTATTACATTATCGGTCACAAGATCTCAACTGGAATGTGAAACAAACAGAAAATATACAGTCGAAATGTGTGAAACTATAATAATATTAGTCCCATTTTTGGAACATCTACGATATTATAGGGCACTAAGTGTGGCACACTCCAGGTACAAATTTTATGGAAGCTGAGCCGACCCCGAAGAGAAATGTGTAAAGTTATTCTGGCGGAACTGGGAATCGAACCTGTGCTGTGCTGTAACCACTGGACCACTCTTTCTAAAAATGATACCGCTTAACCAATCATTTAAAAATTTAAATCATGATTCTCTGCTCATAGAAAACAAACATTCGAACTCAAGAAAAAATTTAACAATGCGCAAAATTGTCCTAGATGATCATAAAATGGAATTCTCTGAGTTAGCATCGTAAAGATAAGATGCATATGGTGTACCCTGACTATCTTGATAATATGAAAAAACGACGAATAGCATTATCGATTCAATTGAAAGAAGAAACTGCAAAAAACGCCCCAAATAACAAAGCATCGTGTTAATGGTTACAATGGCCAAATTGCATGAATTGAATTTCGAATTGTTTCGACATCCACTGTATTCTCCAGATTTGGTCCAGGTGACTATGTCGTTACATTCGTTACACACCTTAAAAAATGCTGCAAAAAGAAATCGTCACCGAAAGAGCAAAAAAGTTGTTTTATTAGTTAGTTCCAGGGCGTTTCAAACAACGTGTTATATATCAGCACAACTGCTTAGGCGAGGTGTTAAATAATCCTTTAGATATTGTTGTTTACTTTTAATGAAATAGTTAGTTCGGTAGTCTTAAGGTGAGCGTGTTTAGCTTTCGCTCGGATGAAGCGAGTTCGAATCCGGCCAAGGTACCCGCTTTTTTAAATCGGGGAAAAACCGAAACCAGCCATCTTTTTGGTTAGGAAATAATAACGGTAGGTACGATAAAAACACAACATGGATTTAATCAAATTTAGCAGACAATTAGCGTCGATTGTTCAACTACAAAACGGAAAATCGGTGAGAAACTCTTGAAGTTGAAATCGCGAGAGTATAAGGGAAGTATTGGACTTAAGGGAGTTGAAATTTATGAGATTTTTTCGTACTTTACAAACAACACGTAGAAATAAATGTCCAATCTTTCGAGGGTTTTTTTAGCTATCCTTCTGATATTGTCATTTCGATTGGATTTGTGTCACTTTTCGATAAGTTGAAATGTCTCAGATCCTCAATGTCCGTTTAACAAAAGCACATGAAGAGATCGAGATAATTTATTACGAGCCGCTTTTTTTTACTATATTTATACGATTTTCGCGCGTCAAGTGTCACTGCAGCACGATCACCGTCGATAAATCATACAGGTCGGATAGAAATTTAAAGCCATATGTGTAAAGTGCCTACTTGTAAACGAACGGATCTAAAAATAGCGTATCTATTAGGTTAGACATCCGCTGCATTATATATTTAAAACTCACAATACACCCCTCTAAATAACCCTCGCGGTTTCATAAGTGCAGAGGATGGGATGGGGGAGAGAGCACAATCAGATATGCGATAAATCAGTACGTGTATCGGTTAAAAAAATGCCATTTTCCCCTCTCTTCGTGCATACTATATAAAATTAGGTCAACAAAAGGATGGAAATTCCCCCGAGATAAACGAAGCAACCCTCTAAAATTGTTTAAAAGCTATTAGAAATAATACGTAAGAGTAGTCAATCGGTGGGTATCCATTAACAATTTTACCCCGATTCATTTTTTAATGCAGTGTAAAATGTGTACGAAAGGGAAGGGACCGAAATCTTTCTCCTTTAAGTTTCGTTTTATCTTTAAAATAAATACCTCGACATCCCTCGAGGTATTTTCAGTCAAATAATTGGGCTTTATATAAACAGAAAGTCTAATATTTTTCGCGTCGGTCTTAATGCTAAAAGATCATGTAAATATTGAAGGTAATAATTTTCGTTTTGCCACTGTGTAAATTAATAAAATAAACATTTCTTGTGGCTTGTTTAATAATTCGCTCGACTGTGCAACTCAGACATATTATGTACTAATTATAGTAATACTAATAAGTAATAATAAGTACGTAATTCCACTCAAATTTGACTTATGGAGTTCCACAACGTAAGATTATAAGTGTGCTCCTTTTCCAAAGTATCCAGCCATGCAAATTTCAAATCGCACTCCGTACCTTAAGATTTATTTTTATTTCTACTCGTAGATAATAAATAAAGTGGCGAAAGCAAGGCCAGAATATAAGACACTTGGTACGGTAACTATGGCGCAAGTTAAGGGAAACGTGTATCCGGAAATTTGGTAGAGGAGTAAAAGCAAGACATAAATTCGAGAAAGTACAAGATTCTCACGGACGAAAGCGTCAAAGAAGATGTGGTAGTTTTTCCCTAGTATAAATCGAGGGATGAGTGAGTCAGATTGCCCTTCTAGGATAGGCAGTAGCTTAATTGTCTCGTCCAGAATTCGAGAGTGGCCCACTTCAATAACTCTGCTATTCAATAACCCTTTACTTTTCAGACGCAAGGCTGCCAGCTTGGCCTGCTCTCTCATGTGGAGATCCAGTGGAGGCAGGCCCAGGAGGGCTTCCATGAGGTTCAGACTTGTCCACCTCATTATCGATTGAATATATGTTTAGGGGCGGAATCTGCTAAATACGATTTTTTTACTACTACTACACGAAAAATTTAGAAAAGACGGCAGCCGCCGGAGTTAGTAGACGACTTAGATCATATGGAAGAGTCAACGGTGAGAACCTATACGGCGCGAGGGAGATGCTTAAGATATGGACAAATATGAGTATATCAAACATATAAATCAGGTCACTCAGACAAGACAGCGTTAAAAAGATGTGCAATAGGCTTTACACGCAAAACCCACGCGACGGACGTTCAGGTCTATCAAACCACCGGAATATTTTGTGGAACGTCAACTCCATTAGTCATACCTGTAGCGGAAGATAGGCGGAACGTTAAAGCAAGTAAGCAAGTAATAAATTCCTGAATTGGTTTTCCAGCTAGGGCATTAAATAAAATATTGAAACATTAATTTGTTATTTAAAAAAATATTATCATGTTTGAAATGGGTACCATTATGTGCTGAATCAAAGCATAACCTGATTTCAAACTTTGTTTGAATTCTGACGATACCATCATACCGATGGGTGGAGTTTTGTAAACTGGCTCCTTCAAATTATCCAAATGGAGAAAAATTTAAAGATCTTTTGCCTATTCTTTCCCTGAGATATGTTTGATCGAGTCAAATTTAGATCATAATACAAATTTTCCTCATGGAGTAGATCCTTTCTCATATGCTTGGTTCGCTAAAGATTCGATCAATTGATCGATTATTACGTTTGGTGCTTTTCAGCGCGAGATGTGGAGATAAAAATTTGACGCACTGTTATACAATTAAGTTGATTCAAAAAACAGGTTTGGTCTCCATGACAACGCTAATATTGTACAATAAAAATTAGCCTGTAATGGAACAGGAAATAAGGGTAAATTCATCAATCACTGTCAGTTATCAATTATTGCAGTGAAGTCAGTTTCTGCTGTCCATATATATAAATTAACAAGATCGTCCGCTGACTTCACCGAGTTCGAATAGTTACTGTCTACATTCATTCATAAACTTGGTATTATTTTAACCTTTTTATTTCTTATTGAAGATAATTTCTTCCAATTAATCCGCACTGTCAATTATTTCATTCTTAATAACTATATACCTACTTATTATTATATAATTATTATAGTACAATGGACTACATACAATTCATGCAAATTCCGTTCACATGTCAGCAGGAAAGACAGCCGGTTCTAATAAAAATGAATCGACTAATGGAATAAAACGCAAATATTATAGGACAAATAAATGTGTATCTATATTATTTATGTAATAAATAATGAGTGTTTAAATGTAGGATAAAGTCGAATCGCCTGCTGCGCTTACAATGAAGCAACATTGTACTAACTCGCGATGTAACAGCTTTTATTACTAAATAATGGAATGCGAAACAGATGGCTATGAAAAGGTAATATAAGTTTCCTACATTATTAAATACCAAAGTATTTCAATAGCTAAGCTGTTATACCTACTTATAGTAAAGCGTCTTTTTTTGGAAAGTTTTATAAAAATGACGGTATCGATTATACTGTTATCTACGTTCAAAATACGATTTATGTATAATATAACGCTATGAATTCTCATACAGGGTAGCCCAGGAAGTCCAATATTTCATTCAATATTATACGGATTAAAAATGTTTCAAATAAAAGTTGTAGGATACGAACCATTGTATATTTGTAAAATATTTATAAACATACAGGGTGCTTCGAATAATCGTGGTTCCGTGCCGACTTGTTTTTTTAAATGGAACACCCTATATTTGATGTCATATTGCGATTGCTCTCTTAAAATGCTCTATGTCCATATTTTTGTTTTTTGTTTTAAATGCAGCGTTCCCAAGTTATGAATTTTTTTCATGATTTTTATGAAAAAACATAGTCCGATTAAAAAATGCTTAGGCTCGTTCAGTTTTAAAATTTGGAGTCAATTTTTGGTACACAAATTAGTAAAGGTAGTTCCTTAGTGAATATACAAATATTTGTCAATTTAATTATACAGGGTGTTTTGCAATACTTCGTAAAATTTTGTAAATGTCGAATAGGAAAAACTTTGTTATTTTAAATGGAACACCCTGTATATTATTATGTAGGTCGATACAGTTTTTCAATCTCTCCAATTCATGTCTGTACTATGTAGAGTAGGTAAATAATGGCTATCGTTCCAAAAATTTTATTGTACCTAAATCCCTTGTTCGGCAGATCTGATCAGTTGGACAAAAGGCTTACAAGGAGGGTATAAGGGAACATTAGAACCAAGTGCATAGAAACTTTTCATCCAAAACGCACGGTCAATTTCATTTACAGCTTTGTGACAAATGGATTATTGTCAAAATTGTGGGTAACCATGGAATGCGATCGGGTATAAATAAATACAGGGGATATTTTCGTCGAAAACTATTTCTGTGTGTTTGCTCAGCTTCCTTTCGGAAATGTTCTGTCGATACCGTGTATTTCGCCGGCGGAGTGTTGACACGGCAACAATACCTTTTGATGGTAACGGTGTAATGAAAGTGGTGAGGCAAAACCGCCGAAGGAATCTTTTTCAAGAAGCCAACCAAACCACCCGCAGTTGCTGAATACGTTACCACCATCGCCGAAGATTGGTGTTGACACTAATCCCCGTCCACATCAATGTTCCTTACGCCGACATAGATCGGGATGAGCATTCTAATAACAATCCACGACGTTTTAGTGCCGCGAATCACATGTAGAAAACAAACTTTTTAGACTATCTTAGTGTTTCAAGTGCGTTATCTATTATACGAACACATCAGCCCGCAAATTAATTGTTTATTATCCCATTACTTCGAATGCACAAAAACGTCATACATACTTTCTCACCCTCCCTCCAAATGGCATATTGATCCAACGATAAAAAAAACGTACGATGACAATATCAATAGAAAAAAATAGCTTAAATTCAATTACCTATAAAAAGCACATAACGACGCTTTTTTTTCAAACTTTACGCAACAGAATCCGTAAATCGAGCTTCTTTGAGCCTACAAACCGGAGTCATTTATAATGTTACGAGAGGAAAAAAAGGCCTCCGTTTTAAGTAGAGAGTAATTAAAAAGAAAAATGTTCCTACTTTACAAATTGATTATAGAGGAGTTTAGTTTTGTACACGAAACCGTAATTTAACCAGTTAACTTTATTAAGTGTAATTTAGATGTCATTATTTCGTATCAACCGAAATAAAATATTTAAGCGAAATATTCTTATTTATTATTTAGATTATTGCGTAAGGGTAAAAACCCTTCTTTATTCAGTGTCTCGGTGTTAAATTGAGTACATTTTCAATATGCACCGTGCGATATTATATATATAGCGAAGTGGATTATTAGCTATTCAATTTTGAATACGAATGATGCACGTCGCATATGAAATGCGACGGATTTCAAAGGAAATTGGAAAAAATGTTAATAAAAGTATTAAAATGTGGAGAATAGTCGAGGAAATGGGTAACACGTTTTTCCCTTACTTCCAGACGATCTTTATAATTTTCTTCCGGGATCGTAAATTGAACATTTATTTTAGATTAAGTTCGAAACGAATGCGTTTTCGGGACGAAGAGAGTAAGAAAGTATACAAATTACCAGATTGATTGTGTAAATCTGCTTTCGACGTGTTATAAACATTTTTAGGTAAATAAATTTGGTGCCAGAAATATTAAACCGAATATGTTTTTTAAAGCTGTACGTACATTCAACATCGGTATGGCAAGACTCGATTGAAACATAAGTTTTGCTTTTCAAGACTACCGAGTGGCGCCTCACCATAACATTACCTAGAGTCCCTATATGACTCTAGGGACTCTAGCAATACCAGCTCGCATACGACCTGTCACATATTTGAATGTCGAGATTCTAAATAAAAATAGCCAAAGAATCAGTTGAAGCTTACAAAGAAGCCATTTTGACTACCCCATCTTCCTACTATAATTACTGTTTAACAAACTGATTTGGGCGAGTGTAAATATAACAGATTTCGTCGGCGAAACCCGAAAAGTGTGTAACTCCACATTTTGTTCAATTTTAGATTTTAATGCCATCTATCAGTCTAATGCAAAAACTATAACTGTAGAAATTTGTGTATGTAATATACCATTGGAAAATGTAAAATGAATCTTTCCCGCTCAAAATCGACTCATCCTCCATAAAAATGCGTATTTGGGCAATAAGGTGACTGAAGAGCGCAGTGTTATCCACACTCCATCTCTTGAGATATAGATATGACTGGGATGAAAAAAATTACTCTAACAAACATAGACGTCTATATAACATCGTGAGATATTTGAAAAGCGGAACTATGATAATCATAATAATAATTCTTCATGGTAGGCAACCAAGTTAATAATATCAGTTCAGTAAGAGGCATTACCAGATTGCATTTTTCCAGAAATGCAGTGTGGCTAGCTGCAAATCTGAGGTATTGGGGTATCATTTTATGAAGGAAATATGCCGAAAAGTTTTTCTGGTGAGACTGAGAATCGGACCTCACCATGGGCGTCGCAGTTTAGCCCTTAACAACTAGACCTCCTATCTCCTTTCCTTTTCAACACCAGCCCTTTTATATTTCAAAAGAGATAAAGGTTCTTTGACTTGCTCGGAATGGGGTCTATATTGACATAAAAAGTATGATGTACTTCAAAATTCATTCATTCATTCATTCATTTAATTTGTGATACTTTCACTTGCATATCTATCATCCGTTTGGTGATATTCACCTCAAATACAGCTATTAGTGAAACTGAACCCCATACGACGAAATGAATTAATGCTCACCGGTTCACAAGTGTAA
Organism: Pyrocoelia pectoralis; assembly: GCA_036250285.1. NCBI lineage: Eukaryota > Metazoa > Arthropoda > Insecta > Coleoptera > Lampyridae > Pyrocoelia > Pyrocoelia pectoralis. Next base: position 4,449 of record JAVRBK010000147.1, on the reverse strand, counting down.
GCTTCTAGCTTGTAGGTAAGATAATTACAGTGGAAATGTAAAACATCCCCTATAAACCTTCCCACATTACGTTTTTCGAGTTTTATAAATAAACAAATGGCACTCTAACACGTAATAGATCTAATAAACGGTTGTTTAAAAAATAAACGTAAAGGTATTTTCCTTTCTCCTCGAGCAAGAGTAATATATCAAAATTACAGCTACGGCCGAAAATGTAAAATTATGCTTTGTCCTAAAATATTATGCGAACACGCGAACAGAATTTCGCGGATAGGAAATAAAAAAAAAGAAAATATCGTGTGTTGTTAATCGCTAAACATTAAAATAAGACAGAAAAAAGTACGCCATTTCAATTTGCACGTTTTACACTAATTACTTTTGTTCGGCGACAAAATTAATGGTAATGAGATTTTTTTATGAAAAATTGTATTAAAGAGTACTATTTCTCTTCAGTCGCGCGATTCAACAAATCTGATAATTAAAACAAGCTGCAAACTTAGCTTGAGGTGGACGGACAATTTTCATTCACTCTACCTATAGCGATTTATTTTATTTACGTTTGTTTCTTTTTGTTGATTATTTGTCGATATTAAAAATAACTTCTAATGAAAATTAAAAGCTTTAACCTTTTGACGTCTGAATTAGGTACTAAACAGACATGGCATCGTTTATAGGTACTTTACGAGAGCAGCTTTTAATTTGTGGAATCCATTAGTTTTTGCTTGAATCTCTTAAGTGGGGGTTAGCTATGCAATGAAGGTAGTTCAAAAAATATTTTAAATTCGCAAAACCTCCTCCGTATTTGGTTATTTTAAAAACTAGGGACGAACTAGTTTCGACTCGATTAGTCACCTTCAGTCACCATCCAAGATCCGAGGGTATGAACGATAAGTCAAGATATATAAAATCAACTGTACAGAGTGTAACCCAATGTATATTGGGTAAACTAAAAGGTCACTCAAAATTCGTTTTAAGAGCACTTGGCTCGCCTCAAATACATGATTGAAATAAATTTATCGTTGCTTGAGAATAATCACAAAGCAGATATTTTTTGTTAAGCAAGTAAATAATAAGAATGAACTCGACAGTATTTAGAGGTTTTAAGAAAAATTATCTCTAATCAAGGAAATTCATGTAAGAGCAGTTCATATTCAGAATAGTATGAAACATTCGTGAGAAAGTCAAATTTTTTTCTCTAAATTTTAGTTCACACGTTCTCCAAATCCTTAACGTTAGCTACCAATTAATAAAAAAAGAACTATAATGGAAAACGAATGAACCAACATGATTTTTTTGAAATGGCTATATCGTTTTCTACACTACTCAACTACATATAAACGAGTTCCAACTCCAGAAGATCCTCATGGTGGCCTCTTTGACCAAATGTAAATCGAAGACAAAAAGGTGCCACTTCTTATACTTTACATGCCAAAATCAGTTGGATACCGACTCAACCAATATTTCCTCGACCGTTTTCCGCGATTTCAAAATCGAGTTGGATGGACTCACAAGTATTTTACAGATATTCCGAAAATCTCATTGTATTCGACTATTCGTTTACGACGGACTCACCCATGGCACAGAAATAGTAATGCATTTAGCTCGAAGAAAAAATATTACTGAAAGCTTCCGCCGCTCACTTCAGCTTTTGGATTTCTGCATGTTCAACTCCTTGAAAACCACTTGCGATAACAAATTATTCATTGGCAGTAACAAAATATAGGGCCGAAAACACAATTTTCAAAACTTGTAAAGATCCCCTGGTAGGAAATTTACCTGAAAGTAGTGATTTCAAGAAAACTGACACACGAGAGTGTGATACCTGATGCAATGTTTCATTCAATAGCTCTTGGACGTTGACAAATTAAGCTGATGAAATGAACAAGGAAAATGAAAACCCAGCTGAATAACTAAATAATTCTACAAATCAAAACGATCGAAAGAACTACCAAAAACACAGTGGAAGAAAATTGCATCGCATATCGAATTATTTGCCTCACAAACAACAAAGCAGATCATGATTGAATTGGAGAAAAAAGGCCAAAGAGTGAGGGAAGCGAAAAGGTTGTGGAAGAATATCGCGAGTGGGAAAATGTTGAGCTAATTGAACGAAAAAGAGAATGAAGATATTCTTCAATACCAATGATTTTGTACTAGACATTGGAAAGTGGGCAGAAGATAGTAAAACATTATAGAGGACAAATTTAATCAAAAGAAGATGCTTGGTAAAGTTTACCAGAAGAGATGATTTACGACTTTAAACAGATTTAAATTTGCTTAAGAAACCGAGAAAGATGCCATCAAAACTAAAGATATCATTGGATTCTATTCTGTAAATATTTAAAAAAAACGTGCTATTGTCTGCGTTTTTATTCGCCCATCATCTGTGGATTTGAACTACTTCCCCTGAATCTTTAAATGTTTGTGTCTAAAAAAGTGCTTCCTCAGGAATTATTTCATGGAGAGCTGGACGCATTGACCGATTGGAGTCAAACGTCCTACAGGTATGTCTTTTGTTGTACCTAGTAGCTCTTCATTACATGTTGGTTTGAGAACTTGTCTCCGCCATATTGGAAATTTGTATTTATAGGACTATTTATGTAGAAAAAGCTTATTGCCTCGACAGGTAAGGTTTTAATCCGTTGGTCATAGTTTACCTTCAGAAATGTTAAAAACCTATACAGTACGTAATAGAGGTTATAGAACTCGTCAAAACTAACACTTTCTTTAAGTAATTTTTGTCATTTTGGCTTTTGTTTTCAAATTATGAACCTTTTTTTGTTTTTTTACGCATCTCATTTCCATTATTTGTAATCGTATTTCAAAAATCAAAGTTCTTTGAAATCAACAGTTTTATCTCTACAACGTTTGTTCAAAATTTTTATAAAAAAATTACAATAGCAAAATGGTGGTCATTTAAATTTTGGAAATGAATAGCACAAAATCTTTATACCACTTACCTTTTTGCTGTTCTAAATTTTTTGTAAAAAAGTTTTGAACAAACGTTGTAGAGATAAAACTGTTGATTCAAAGAACTTTGATTTTTGAAATACGATACAAAAATGGAAGGTAGAGTGCGTAAAAAAACAAAAAAGGTCATAATTTGAAAACAAAAGCCAAAATGACAAAAATTACTTAAAGAAAGTGTTAGTTTTGACGAGTTCTATAACCTCTATTACGTACTGTATAGGTTTTTAACATTTCTGAAGGTAAACTATGACCAACGGATTAAAACCTTACCTGTCGAGGCAATAAGCTTTTTCTACATAAATAGTCCTATAAATACAAATTTCCAATATGGCGGAGACAAGTTCTCAAACCAACATGTAATGAAGAGCTACTAGGTACAACAAAAGACACCTGTAGGACGTTTGACTCCAATCGGTCAATGCGTCCAGCTCTCCATGAAATAATTCCTGAGGAAGCACTTTTTTAGACACAAACATTAAAGATTCAGGGGATAGTTCAAATCCACAGATGATGGGCGAATAAAACGCAGACAATAGCACGTTTTTTTTAAATATTTACAAATAGAATCAATGACATCTTTAGTTTTGATGCTTTTCTCGTTTCTTAAGCAAATTTAAATCTGTTTAAAGTCGTAAATCATCTCTTCTGGTAAACTTTACCAAGCATCTTCTTTTGATTAAATTTGTCCTCTATAATGTTTTACTATCTCTGCCCACTTTCCAATGTCTAGTACACAAATCATTGGTATTGAAGAATCTTCATTCTCTTTTTCGTTCAATTACTCAAGATTTTCCCACTCGCGATATTCTTCCACAACCTTTTCGCTTCCCTCACTCTTTGGCCTTTTTTCTCCAATTCAATCATGATCTGCTTTGTTGTTTGTGAGGCAAATAATTCGATATGCGATGCAATTTTCTTCCACTGTTTTTGTAGTCTTCGATCGTTTTATGATTTGTAGAATTATTTAGTTATTCAGCTAGGTTTTCATTTTCCTTGTTCATTTCATCAGCTTAATTTGTCAACGTCCAAGAGCTATTGAATGAAACATTGCATCAGGTATCACACTCTCGTGTGTCAGTTTTCTTGAAATCACTACTTTCAGGTAAAATTTCCTACCAGGGGATCTTTACAAGTTTTGAAAATTGTTTTCGGCCCTATATTTTGTACTGCCAATGAATAATTGTTATCGCAAGTGGTTTTCAAGGAGTTGAACATGCAGAAATCCAAAAGCTGAAGTGAGCGGCGGACGCTTTCAGTATATTTTTCTTCGAGCTAAATGCATTACTATTTCTGTGCCATGGGTGAGTCCGTCGTAAACGAATAGTCGAATACAATGAGATTTTCGGAATATCTGTAAAATACTGTGCGAGTCCATCCAACTCGATTTTGAAATCGCGGAAAACGGTCGAGGAAATATTGGTTGAGTCGGTATCCAACTGATTTTGGCATGTAAAGTATAAGAAGTGGCACCTTTTTGTC